>CM032233.1:93972500-94182500 GCA_019009955.1 Riptortus pedestris
ATCCCAGCAAATGGACCTCTGACCATCACTATTTAAATAGCCTATGTAAAATTGAACATACCTAGGAGATGGTAACACTTATTTTACGCTTGTTATACGCTTAAGTGGTCGTCATTTTTGTTTTTCTTTACCAAACACGATATTTAAACGTTTTATGCAAATCTAAAGAGCAAGTTAGTTAATAGTTGAAATGGGACCAGAGGTTTAGAGGGTGGGAATTTCAAAAAGTCGAAATGTCTTCGTTATTATGAGACCGTTTGAAGAATTGTATACGTCCACTCATGTTGAAAATTCAAGTCACTACAAAACTTGTATTATAATGTTTTTTGTATCCGTAATATTAAGCGTGTTATTTGCAATTTATTGTTTCTAGCATTCAGTAAACCCCACTTCTCCTTTCACGTTAACGACAAGCTAATATATCCCGAATACTGTTATTCTAAGCTTAAATACTGAATATTGCCTTCAACAGGTCTTCATTAGATGAGAAATATTAAAATATGTGTGAAGTTAAGGTTTCACTTTTTATATTGGAATTTGATATATACCATCCACGATATTTAACCTTTGCAAGGTCTAAAGGTTGCTAACGGCTGAAATCCGCCTTGGAGGAGGGGGGAGGGTGCTAGAGGAGGAAAGTAGAATATTCACAATATCTTCGCTATGAGTTAAATTAAGTTAAACTATTGATGCACTGCAATTGTTGAAGTGTACATTTTCTCGTAACTCAAATATTTAGCGAGTTATTGGTACTTTCTTGTTCAAGCCCCTATTAATACTCATCGGGTTTTAGCAGATTTCCCTTAAGGAAAATCAGCTATTGAGGTCGTACTCATGACGCGATTTTCGAAAAAAAATTTCAAATGTCCATCGATCCTACCCAGGAGATGACGAAAATGAGGTCAGTTCAAAATTATATATATATATATATATATATATGTCTGTTAACGCTCTAGCGGTCGCAATTTTTGTTTGATCGTTACCAAACTCGATATTTAAACGTTTTATGCAAAAAGACAGATCAAGTTCGTTAATGGCTGAAATCGGACCAGTGGGAGCGGGGATTTAGAGGGGGTATTTTCGAAAATTCGAAATATCTCCGTTACCATACGTCGGATCAAAACATTGTATAGAACCAATCTTATTGCAAATTAAATTTACTATAAATATTGTTCTATACATATCTTCTCTATCTTGAATATTAACCGAAATATTTGCATTTTTATTAAATTTGGGCCGTAACGGACGACTGAGTTTCCCGCCAAAAGCTAGTTCGGCCCTTTGCCGTAACTGTTCGGCTCTTGTATGGAGATTTCTCTATTGTATAACTTCACGTGGGAAATCTTCTTAGTTTACGCAGCCCCTGCGTGACGGACTTTTTACTTTGATGTAGACATTACAGATAAGATCTAAATCACACAAGGTAAAATTCCTTCATAAATACATAGTGCCTTACACAGAATACCTACCATTGGTAAACATTTTGGAATACAACTGTGAAAATAAAGTTAATGATGTTTTCTTTTTCTTGTCAAAAGTTTTCGAAAGTTAACAGCATTCAAGAAAGAATTTATTATTATTATGAGAGAGCTTAAACGACAATAATCGGCACATTATTTATTATATAGAACAATACTTATTATTATTAATATTCTGTTAGTTATAAATCTTAGAGAAGAATTATATAAATTTGATATTTCAGAAAACACTTCTTTATTTAGACATTAAAAAAAATAAAAAAATTAATCTAAATTTACATTAAATTATGATTTATTGGATTAAGTATTATAATTATTTAGATTAATATTTATATTGTATTACACACCAATGTACACGCGATTAATTTGTACTTAAAAAAATATTATTATTTTTGTTTTTAACTTTTTTTAATATGTTATATTATATTAACAACCTTATTAACAATAATTGGCCAGGCTCTTAGCTACATGTTTATAAACATAAGCCAATAAAATATCACTCTATTTATCTAATATATATGAGATCATCAGTGTGTCATCCAATGAGTGTGAAATCTGCTTTGTTTACGTAGCCCCTGCGTGACTGAATTTATTTAATATTTTTTAATCGTACATCAAATAGGCGTGCCGAATCAGGCATCTGCCCATCTGCTTGCCTGTAAATTCATTAAGCATCGTTTATAATTCGAATTATACAAGTTCAGCTCACGTACTCTGGGTATAATAAACAGTCAGTTGAGCCAACGTCTAAAAATAGAGGGCAGGGGAAGGATATTTATAGAGCTTTTGAAGCGGAACCGACAGACACACATGTTACCCTGACCTTGAACAGGTCCTAAATGACACCCCCCAGTAGTAGTCTACTTTCTTCAATTCCTCCCGACAACATATGACTTCAATCTTAAGCTACATCACTCTATGGACGGGTAGGGCCAATTATTTTGAAATATTGTTAACACATTTCTCATTAAGAGTACTACATACGCACACACACACACACACACACACACACACACACACACACGCACACACACATATATATATATATATATATATATATATATATATATATATATATATACATAGACAAGGTGTCCCAAATTCCCGTGCAACCACCCTTAAAATCGTCAACTGTATTAATAAATGGCTGATACTTGGTGTGCCATAATTGTGACCACAGAAGAATCTTTTCAATCCATATTCAACCTCGTAACCTTCCCCATTATTTCTCTAAGAACTATAACTTTGGAATTTCCAATGGAATACCCTACCTTTTAGCAGATTTCCCTTAAGGGAAATCAGCTATTGAGGTTGTACTCATGACGGAGTTTTCGAAATTTTTCTTCAAATGTCCATCGATCCTACGTAGTAGATGACGAAAATGAGGTCCGTTCAAAACTGTATATATGTATATATATATATATATATATATATATATATATATATATATATATATATATATTTGTCTGTTACCGCTCTGGCGGTCGCAATTTTTGTTTAATCGTTACCAAACTCGATATATAGTCGTTTTATGTAAAAAGAAAGATCGAGTTCGTTAACGGCTGAAATCGGACCAGTGGGAGGGGGGGTTTAGAGGGGAGGATTTTCGAAAATTCGAAATATCTCCGTTACTATACATCGGATCGAAAAATTATACAGAACCAATCATATTACAAATTTAATGTACTATAAATATTGTCACATACATTTTTTATCTATCTTGAATATTAACCGAGATATTTGCATTTTTATTAAATCGGGGCGCCTAACGGACGAGAGTTATTTTCCCGCCAAAAGCTAGTTCGGCCGTTTCCTTCACTGGCTTGGCTCTCGTGAAATTTATCTATTGTGAAATCGTCACGTGGGAAATCTGCTTAGTTTATGCTGCCCCTGCGTGACGGACTTTTGTGACAGATTCTTGTACAAAATCAAATTCTAAAACGAATTAATTTTGGGGAATTTCTTGATTTGACGTATCCTTTAGCAGTAAAATGCACAAATCTTAATTTCAGAAACGCCTCATTTTATTGAAAAATGCTTTGACATAAATATCTTTGAAAGAAGTCTACGGGGACTGAAATAAAAATATTAAAAAAAAAAGTATTTAAAACGAAACAACTAAAAACTTGTATGGATCCAAATAAATTTAATTGAGATGTAATTAGTTTTCAAATTAATACATGTTTCCATTTGCATAGCTTTATGTAAAAAAAATAAATAAAAAAACGGTACGTGGTCTTCCATGGAATAAACGTCGGCCCACCTCTGACTTTGATAAAACATTAAATGGTACACTCTTTAACCGCTTCCTAAATGAAGAATTTCTAAGGTTGAACTCATGACGCAATTTTCGAAAAATTCCCTCAAATGTGCATCGATCCTACCTAGGAGATGAAGAAAATGAGGACCATTAAAAATTATATATATATATATATATATATATATATATATATATATATATATATATTTCCTCTAAGGGAAATCTGCTTAAAGTCCATCACACTGCAGCTGCGTAAACTAACCAAATTTCCCACGTGCTAAAATGACAAACTTGTTATTTCGTCTATTCTTGTTTCTCCCATTGTAAGAATAAATTGAATTGTATGCTCGGCATTAGACTTATTGAGGCTTAGCTACTTAAAGTAAAAATCAGACAATTGGACTTTGGGTTTACTGGAATAAAAAAAATACAAGTAACTAGATTAATATTCGAAATCTAAAAAAAAATATATTCAATAATTATTCATAAATCTTAAATGTATAACAAGATTGGTTTTATGTTATTTTTCGATCTGACTCATAATGACTGAGATATTTCGAATTTCCCCCTTTAGGGAAACCTTTATACATTTAAAATATCTATTAATCATTTATTTGCAAAAGTATCAATTTTATTTGATAAATATATGATTAAAATCTAAGAATTATTTTATAATTATTAATCCTTATTCTTTGATGCCAAGTTGACATCCACTGAGCTATATGTTGAGGAAGGCATTGCTGTTCTGGGGAAGAGAAATGGGCCAACGGCTCGAGTGAGAACATGAGTAATCACATAGAAATACTAAGAACTGATATGAAAAATAGGTCGGCACATCCCATGGGGATCCATTCCAGTTTCTCAATATTCCATTTAGAGATATACTCAACAGTCAATTTGAATTAGCTTTGAAATCTACAGAAATCAGACAAAATACATCTCAAACTATAGTTACGGGTCCACACGACTACTTGTCTGGATTCATAATACCTTCAATAAAACTCAAGTTTTCAACACCATTCCACGACATACAGCCCCACACTACCACCTCCGTGTTTCACTGTTGGTCTGGTATTACTCGTTTTAAATTCAGTGTTGGGTTTCCTCCACACGTATTTGCGACCATCAGAGCTAAAAATATTGTATTTGCTCTCATCTGAAAATAAAACGTTCTTCCATAACTCCAACGGTTCTTTGAGGTACGTTTTAGCGAAGTCGAGACGTTTTTGACGATTAGCCTCACTTATGAATGGCTTCTTTCTCTGGACTCTTCCCTAATAGTAAAATTATGAATGACATTTCTTACTGTCTGGATGCTGAAAGTTGTGTCTGAAGTTGAAGCAATTTCTGTTGCTATGCTGGAAGCCGGCATGGAGGGTGTTTTTGCCACTAGTTTGTGAATCCTCCTTCTTTCTCTTTCAGAAAACGATTTTGGCCACCCGGAACGTCGTTTAGGACTGTACCTGTCCCATTGTTCTTGATGATGTTCCTTACTGTACTGAAACTTATCATAATTCTATTGGCAATTGCACGGTAACTGACTCCTCGGGAACGCAATTTAACCACACGGATTCGTACTTGCAAAGAATGCTCCTCTGTTTTAGCCATTGTACTAGCAATGAACTGTCCTGAACTGGCCATAAAATAATCCTGTTATATTCATCTTTGTTTTGGTTTGTTTCAGACTGAAAGGATTAAAGATTAAGATAAAGAATAAGAATAAGTTCGTACCTAAACAACTGTGCCAATACTTTTTTGACCCTTCAAATTCGTAGACTATTTATAACATTTAGCATGTAATCTATTAGCACGAGATGATGCCACCAATTATTAACAGTTGAGCGATAGTTTGATAATATAATAGTAAGAAAAATTTAACTTTTAAATTTTTTAGTTAATTAAAAAAAAAGTGAGGTGTGCCAATACTTTTTTGACCCACCGTATGTCAGGGGTTACCACTACATAGTTATTCTTTTGTTTAATTTCTGGATTTTAGCAGATTTCCCTTGAGGGAAATCAGCTATTGAGGTCGTACTCATGACGCGATTTTCGAAATTTCTACCTAGGCAATGACGAAAATGAGGTCCGTTCAAAATTGTATGTATATATATATATATATATATATATATATAATATATATAATATATATATATGTATATATATATAAAAATATATATATATATATATATATATATATATATATATATATATATATGTCTGTTACCGCTCTAGCGATCGCAATTATTATTTAATCGTTACCAGCTATTGAGGTCGTACTCATGACGCGATTTTCGAAATTTCTACCTAGGCGATGACGAAAATGAGGTCCGTTCAAAATTGTATGTATGTATGCATATATATATATGTCTGTTACCTCTCTAGCGGTCGCAATTATTATTTAATCGTTACCAAACTTGATATTTAGACGTTTTATGTAAAAAGAAAGATCAAGTTCGTTAACGGCTGAAATCGAACTAGGGGGAGGTGGGGGGGGGAGTTTAGAAGGGAGGAATTTCGAAAAATCGAAATATATCTGTTACTATTCGTTGGAGCGAAAAGTTTTATAAAAACAATCTAATTGAAAATTAAATTTACCATAAATATTGTTATACACATATTTTCATAATAAAGAGTATTAACTGATATATTTGGATTTTATAGTTTTACGCATTCAGTAAACTTCCACTCCCACTAGTGTCATATTAATAATAAGCTGTTTTATCATGAACCACTTCATTTCAAGGCTAAATACCAAACATTGTTTTCATTGAACTTTTATTTTGTGAGATATAGGCAAATACGTTCTGTTGACTCCCCTCCCCCTTTTTTTGTTCTTGGATTACTAAAATTTAAGTTATTGAGATAAAACTGATTCTGATAAATTACAAATTACAGTACTAGCGTTAGTAAGTTGTTTTCAATAGAATTAATATGTTATATTCAGGTACATTTCGTTAATTGTTAGTTTTACGGTCTATCTATCTATTCAGCGCTACGAGGTTGGCTGGCCTGTTTGTTTACAATTCAGCCGCTTTCCTTTGTAGAGATTATTAACTTGTATTGTACATTGACTGAAAGATTTCTCATTACCGTTTGTATTTATTCACTTAACATTCAAGGCAGTGTTACCTGTATGTATATTTATCTATTGTAAACCTTCGCGTGGGAAATCTGCTTAGTTTACGCAGCCCCTGCGTGACGGACTTTCGTGTAGTATGTCGGACATTACGAGAAGTCAGGTTGATAGTGGAGGCCAGAGCTTTGGGACTAATGAGAAGTATTAATTTGCCCCAAGCTGTGGGAGTGAGGCGGATAGCGACTGTGTGATAGTCAAGGAAAAGGGAACGACTCTCTTATCCGTTTCCTGGGTTCCGCATCAGCTCTTCTCTGCCCGTTCCGAGGAAGGCAGGTGTCCATCTTACCCCCTCCACCTACTCATTCTCTATGTCTCTACATTATTATACTCATCATTCCTACTCCTCAATGCAGGCCCAATCACAAGCGGAAATATTTCTAGAAAAACGTATCATTTTCAAGATTCTTTAATGAACTGCCCTAAACCTAAATACAAAAGTCCGACACGCAGAGGCGGTGCCAACTAAGCAGATTTTCCAAGTGCTGATATAACATTTGTGATCTCATATCACCAGGTATTTTCTATGTATAAGTAAAAAAAAAACCGATGAATAGCAGGGGGGGGGACGAATAACTCGCTTAATACTTGTGTTGCCAAAAATTCACAGAGCAACAATAAAAATAAAAATAGATAAAAATTTAACTGGTACGTCGCTCAATCGCCCCAGTTGCGAATGTTATTACTGTAAGAATAAATAAAATTCATAAAGACCATTACACTGGGGCTGCGCAAACTAAGCATCATTCTCTCGTCCTGAGATTTCCCGATGAGTAAAGCCGGAGTTTAGTGGAGGCTAAAACTGAAATAAATGGACTGTAAAAGTATAATGAAAAGTCGGTGCACGGTATGAAAAAGTATAAAAAGTCCGTCCCGCAGGGGTTGCGTAAACTAAGCAGATTTCCCACTTGCTGGTATAGCATACTACTGATCTCATCTCACCACATATTCTCTACTTATATGGAAAAAAAATGAGTATAAGGAGAAGAGAGTTACTGAACGCAGAAAACAAGAAAGTACGAATAACTCGCCTAATAATTGCTTTTACGAACAAATACATAGAACAACAATTGTAGAAAATGAAAAAGTTAACATGATTGGCTCTATAACATTTTATGATCCGCCTCATATTAATGAAGATAATTTGAATTTAGTAACCCCCCCCACCACTATGCCTCCACTATTCCACATCCGATTTCAGTCAATAACAAACATTATCTTTAGTGTTGACTGAAACGGCTAAATATCAAATATGGATATAGATCAAATAAACATTTTTGAGTAAAGAACGAAAAATTTTATCATTGTAAAAAGAATTTGTATGTGTCTCACAAAGTAATAGTTCAATGAAAACCATCTTTGATATTTAACCTTGGAATGAAGTGTTTAATGATATAACAGCTTACAGTTAATATGACATCAGTAGGAGTGGGGATGGCCGAAAACTAAAATATTGATATATCTCGGTGAATAAATAACATAGAGGAAATGTGTATATGACAACATTTATAGAACATTAAGATTGATTTTCTACAATTTTTCGATCTGGGGCTTAACAACGGAGATATTTAAAATCACAAAATCTGCGATCTGACTATGTGACCAAAGGAGCGGGCTTTCAAGTTGGATCTCCGTAAGTAGGTTTCATAGGTCTTAATCCAAGTCAGTTTGTTCACATCAGGTATTGTCAATTGAAGGGTGGTTTATGAGTGTGCACAGGTAAATTGTTTGTCATGTTGGAGGTCACACATGTGTCTGTTATCCGTATTAGGTTGTCGACCTCTTAGTCTGGGTTTGTTATTTGAGTAATAGGTCTAGTGAGGGGATATTGTTACATGTGTCCAGGTGATCTAATACGGCTTCCATAAATTTAATTTGTAGTCCATTTAGGATAAAGAAAAAGTCCGTCACGTTCGGGCTGCGTAAACTAAGCAAATTTTCCACGTGAAGTTATACAAAAATGAAATCTCCATACGAGAGCCGAACAGTTACGGAAACGGCCGAACTAGCTTTTGGCGGGAAACTCACTCGTCCGTTATCGGCCCACATTTAATAAAAATGCAAATATCTCGGTTAATATTCAAGATAGAGAATAAATGTATAGAACAATATTTATAGTAACTTTAATTTGCAATAAGATTGGCTCTATACAATTTCTTGATCCGACGTATGGTATCCGGAGATATTTCGAATTTTCGAAAATCCCCCCTCTTAAGGGAAATCTGCTAAAACGGCCCTGAACTAATCTGTATCTATGTACTAAGAAATTTGCATTTTCTTATATTCCCCTTATTTAAATGCCCCCCCCCCCTCTCTTGGTGGAAGTTGATCAACAGAAGAGTTGCACAACTAGACCGTACATCAGTCCTACGAGTAACAGCATTAATTTATTTAATATAATAATTAAATTTATAGATATTTAAAATTAATTCTGTGAATTTGATATACTTTTACAACCAATTTATTATGTAATTTTACTGTGTAAGGAAATAAACTATAATTGGCTTAATATTTGAAGCTTTGTTAAAGAATAGGAAAGAAATATTTGACGATTCATATAATGTTTTTTTATATGATAGAATAAAATGACTACCCACAATAGATTTTATTATGAAGCCATACAGCAGTATTTTATGCATGAGTGGTTCCAATAACGCAACGTCTGACATCATGTTGGAGTGACTCATGGCTACTCATGTAAGTGAGAATAGTAATAATGTTCGATTAACCCTTTGGGATACTTTATTAACGGCTACTTACTATGACCATCTAATTAAGTTTTGAAAAAGCTTTAATTGAAGTCGAGGTAATAATTCTAATGAACTCTTCTTAAATTATATGCTTTTGCCACGCTCTTATTAGCAGATGCCTTTTAAGGAAAATCATTTTCGATAAATGTCTCCAAATATCCATCGATCCTACATAAAACGGACCCTCAAATTTAACTATATCTGTCCATATAATTACAGTTTGACATTTACCAAACTCGGCGCCTAAACATTCATTACAAATCTAAAGATCAAGTTGGTAAATGAATAAAAATTGGAGAAGGAGGAGGGTGATTTAAAAATATCGAAATATTTCCGTTATTATATATCGAATATTGCAGCAGATTTTATTATCTATAATTATTGTATTACATTTTTATACTTATTTATGGTCAAGCGAGGTATTTTACTATTATTATTTTTTCAGTAAATTCTCATTTCTATTCATCTCAAGTTAATAATCAGTCTGTACATCTTGAAAGGTTTTCTCCCAAGCTTATATTGCAAATATTGTTTTATTTGGGACTTTATTATGCGAGCTATACACCAAAACGTCTTCAGACTAAATAATTTTTATTTGGTCATTAGCATATTTAATTCCATGCCAAACTAAAAACTATATCCGTTAATAGCTAAAATCGAACCAGAGAGAGAAGGGCTTGAGGGGATTTTGAAATTTCTCCGTTTGTATGTGCCAGCTTTCATTTCATGTTTACATAGGCATTTTACAATGAGAAAAATAGAGGTTCGGTAGTGCAGATGAGATGACCAGCTTGTGACTCGAGCCAGCATGCCACACTTACCCTGCCTGACGTATTTTATTTTTAGTGCCAATTCTTCGAGTCATTGCGTCTCTTGGTCACAAATTTAACAGATTTTCCTGAAGGAAATCAGCTATGGACAATCTACTCGACGCTATTTCCGAAAATAAATCCTCAAATGATGATTAATCATACCCAGGATATGAGGAAAATAACGGACACTCAGAATTATGTTGTCTTGTTTTGTTTTTTTCTTCCAAACTTGATATTTAAACGCTTTATCTAAAAGGAAAAATCAAGTTCGCTTGAAATCGGACCATGGGGTTGGGGGAGGGGGTTAACGGGTTGTAAATCGATAGTTCAAAATATATCCCTTATTATGAGTCAATCGAAAAATTTTATTGACTGAGATATGTGCAGATTTCGAGTTTCAGCCTTCAGTATACCCTCAGTTTTAGTCATTACCTGTTATAACAAATTAATCATTTTTATTAACTAAAATTTTTACTTTGCATTGAATGGAATTTCCTCTTTTTGCCACATGATAACAGTAATTTATCCACGATAGAAAACGGTTTTAATTAATTTCAAGTGAATGTGTAATTCCATTCTCGTAAATGTACTGAAATATTTTCAGCTACTTGAAAATCAGTAGAGCTTATTGTATATACCTTATAACGTGGACAATAGAATTTCCTACATGCCGTTAATTATTCATAGATTATTTAGAATGTTTCAGCCATTGTTACCTTGTTTGTCAAACATGTGGTTCAACTTTGTTTCGACAATAGATTTAAAAACCAGAAGACTTCAGCCAAAGAAAATTTCTTTTTTAATCATTTTGAAATAAGCTACAGGTGAATATATACAGAAATAGTATGAATGGCTCTTTTGAACCACTAAATTGACATTGGAGCTAATAAACAATACTGATAAAACTGATTACGTGCCTCCTAAGTCTGCTAAAACGGAAATCTTCAATGAAACGCTGGCGGGTGAATATTGTTTGTAAACTGTTTCATTATGATGGATCTTATAAGGGATTACAAAAAATCGCGCTCTAAAAAGAAATCCCTATCTGACATTTCTTATGAATTTTATCACGTTTCTTCATTCTTTGGAGGAAATTCTTATCTCATTGGAAATTTTCATATAAAAAATGATTTGTCTATTTATTCTATTCTTACAATACTGCATATGTCTAAGTAACTACTGGACTAAGTTACCAATTTGCTTGGTATGTGATTTAGTGACAACAGGTTTCCTGAAATGGTGGTAAAATTTGAAAACTTTAAATAGCTCCAAAATAGAAATCATAGGGGAAATTGAGAAACTACGGCTGGAGTAACTAACGTCCCTACAAACTTGAAGAATCATTATTACTTTGATTATGAAAAAATGAAAATAAATATGTTATTTTCCTTTTAAGTTACCATTGAACTAAATTACCAATTCGCAAAGCTATTTTCTGATGTAACCAATGAAATAAGTTATCTATTTTCTTGGTTTGTGATAAAGTGACTTTACGATTCCTGAAATGGTTGTAAAATTTGAAATCATTAAGCAGCCTCTAAATAGAATTCTATAGAAACCACGGCTATAATATGTGGAAGTCACTACAAATTTGAAGGAACTATTGATTAGATTATGAAAATAAATATTATTTTTCTTTATTATACGTGACTATTGGACTAAGTTATCAATTAGCTAAATTGGTTACCATTGGATTAAATTATCAATTCGCTAAGTTGATTACCATTGGACTAAGGTATTAATTCGCTAAGTTAGTTACCATTGGACTACGCTCTCAATTCGCTAAGTTAGTTTCCATTGGATTAAATTATCAATTCGCTAAGTTGATTACCATTGGACAAAGCTATCAATTCGCTAAGTTAGTTACCATTAGATTAAGCTCTCAATTCGCTAAGTTAGTTTCCATTGGACTAAGCTATCAACTGGCTACGTTAGTTTCCATTGGATTAAATTATCAATTCGCTAAGTTGATTACCGTTGGACTAAGCTATCAATTCGCTAAGTTAGTTACCATTAGATTAAGCTCTCAATTCGCTAAGTTAGTTTCCATTGGATGAAATTATCAATTCGCTAAGTTGATTACCATTGGACTAAGCTATCAATTCGCTAAGTTAGTTACCATTGGATGAAATTATCAATTCGCTAAGTTGATTACCATTGGACTAAGTTATCAATTCGCTAAGTTAGTTACCATTGGACTACGCTATCAATTCGCTAAGTTGATTACCGTTGGACTAAGCTATCAATTCGCTAAGTTAGTTACCATTAGATTAAGCTCTCAATTCGCTAAGTTAGTTTCCATTGGATGAAATTATCAATTCGCTAAGTTGATTACCATTGGACTAAGTTACCATCACGCTAAGTAATCAATGGGCTAAGTTATGAATTTGCCAGGTTTGTGATTCAGTAACAACACTTAATTTCCTCAAATAGCGGTAAAATTGGAACATATTAAATAGCCTATTAATATAAATCACACATAAAAAATATAAATCACGGATGTAGTATTTGGAGGTCACTTCAAATTTGAAGAAACATTATGGATTTTGAAAAAATGAAAAATATAATTTTTCTTCGTTATATATGTACTCCTATATTTTAGGGCCCACAAAGAAAGAAAAAAGATATAAAAAATAGCAATATATTTCATTACTAAATGTTTTAGAGTAGTACATAATACAGCAATACATCATATAATAAAATCAACTCAAGGGACACATTGCAAGAAAAAAAAGTACTGAATTTTTGAAATTTAATTATTGTTTTAGTATTGTAGAACAGAGGATATACATTGTTTTAGTGTACTACGTAATGCCAAGGTTTCGAAGGGGTTAGGATCGAAACTGGTTGATAGGAGACCAACTGTTGATGAGCAGATGTTCTCGCCGGAAGGCAGCCAAGTTTATATCTGACAAAACTATGCATTTCATTAATGAATTATAGAACGGAAGTAGTCTTTCAAAAGTTTCTCCTAATTGAAGAATACCTTTTATGAGGGGGTATTTGATTTCGAGCCGCTCAGCAGTTTACCCAAATGAATGGGACAATGAGGTCATTCGATCTGACGGATGAATGACTTTTTCTACGTGCAATTTGTGGAAAACGCTTTCAGATATTTGTAGCTGGATAAAATGGACAAATCGGCCAACATCACAATCAGCAATTTCCTTTGTATAGAAGAGGAAATAATCTCGCTAAATCTCTGAGTAAGCTATTTGAATATAATTAGAGAGAATGAAAGTCTGGTATTTGACAACTGCTTCCTGTGATTTATGCCCCATCATTAAAACTAAAAAAGTGAGTCATTCAGGCGCTGCGTAAACTATTTAAATTTTCCAAGTTCTATTTAAATATACAACCATTCTTGTTGCATTTACGAAGGCTAAGTGCATGTCAGAATGCCGCTCATACACTGGAATGACTGATAGCGTCATGTGGCTTTCACAACTCACTTTCAATGTTTTTCTGTTAGTAAAGGCCCAACGTAAATAATAAGTATATTTAATATACTTATAATCCGTTTCATGATATATTAGCTTTTGTAAAAAATCAGAGTGGGGTAGAACTGAAGGCCTAAAAAGAAAACAACATTCCACTAAGAGGAACACATTAAATCGGGAGCAAGTAGTCTGTTCACAAGCCGTTAGGTTGACTGTGGACGAGAGACAAATTTAAGAGAGGCTTTCAGACGTACGTACTTGCTGTGACTCCAGCTAATTACCATGCACCTTGACACTGGCGCGCTCTGGTAGCCAACGCAAGAACTAAATTTCTCACTTTGTGGTGAAAGAACCTGCATCTATTTTACTTCCTTGAGCACACTGAGGATAGTGGCAGATTAAACCAAGCCTTAACCTGATATATATATATATATATATATATATATATATATATATATATATACACATACATATTTTAGGGTGTCAGATCAGATAGATCAAGCAAGCTAACTACTGGTGAAAATAACACTGAGCCTTTGTGACCAATGAGATCCGTCACTATCATGTGGCAGACAACTCATTCCTCGTCCTCCTTGGTTAACGGGGGGGGGGACGTCGATTTTGTTAACCTCTGCTTAAAAAAATGATCACGAATACCCTTCAGAGTTGGCTAAAGGTCTTTTATGTCAAATGAAAGGAAAAAAATCCGTCACGCAGGGGCTGTGTAAACTAAGCAGATTTCCCACGTAAAGTTATACAATAGAGGAATCCATACGAGTGCCGAACAGTTACGTAAACGGCCGAACTAGATTTTGGTGGGAAACTCACTCTCGTCCGTTATCCGCCCACATTTCATAAAAATGCAAATATCTCGGTTAATATTCAAGGTAGAGAATAAATGTATATAAAAATATTTATAGTAAATTTAGTTTGCAATAAGATTGATTCTATACAAGTTTTCGAACTGGTATATTGTAACGGAGATATTTCTTATTTTCGAAAATCCCCCCCCCCTTTATACACCCCCTCCCACTAGTTTGATTTCAGCCATTAACGAATTTGATCTGTCTTATTACATGAAACTTTTAAATATCGAGTTTGGTTACGATCAAACAAAAATAGCTACAGACAAATATATATATATATATATATATATATATATATATATATATATATATATATATATATATAGAAAAGGTAAAACATCACGCTACATAGCATTAGAATATATATATATATATATATATATATATATATATATATATATATATATATATATATAATTTTGAACGGACCTCATTTTCGCCATCTCCTGGGTAGGATCGAATGACATTTGAAGAAATTTTTCGATCGCGTCATGAGTACGACCTCAATAGCTGATTTCCCCTAAGAGAAATCTGTTAAAATGTATGCATGTGTGGGTCTGTGATAGGATCTATCGAGATTTGAAGAATTTGGTTGAAAGTCGCCTAAACAGTAAAACCTCAAGAGCTGATTTCCCTCGAGGGAAATTTTCTTTACAAAAAACAGCTGGTAGTGATTGGGAACGGACATTGACAAAAGTTTTGTCGAACGGGTAAAAGGAGAAAAGCATTGAATAGGAATTGGATAGGAGGAGCGTGGATGGTGAGGCCATCCGGCGGAATTGGAAACGGGAAGAAGCCCCCCCCCCATTAGATTCGGTACACTAATTCTTAGAGGTGTAATTAGAGGAAAGAGGTGGATATGTGGGCCCATTCAACCGGGTCCGCCACTCTAATAATTCCCTCGAGCCACGCTCCTTTCCTTTCCATTGTCTCTCTTCACACTGTTTACAGCTTGCTCTGTCCCATCCAACAGACCTTCCTTCTAGGGGAGGCGTCGCCAGTCAATATTTTCATCCGGTTCTTGTTGGACATTCAGCAGATCGGACAGAGAGGAAATTCACGTTTGAGGTTTTACTCGTGGCGCTTTTAGCAGATTTCCCTTGAGGGAAATCAGCTATTGAGGTCGTACTCATGACGCGATTTTCAAAAAATTTCTTCAAATGTCCATCGATCCTACCCAGGAGATGACGAAAATGAGGTCTGTTCAAAATTCTCTCTCTCTCTCTCTCTCTCTCTCTCTCTCTCTATATATATATATATATATATATATATATATATATATATACATATGTCTGTTAAGGCTCTAGGAGTCTATCAATTTTTGATTCATCGTTACCTAACTCGATATTTAAACGTTTCATGTAAAAAGACAGACCAAGTTCGCTAATGGCTGAAATCGGACCAGTGGGAGAGGGCGTTTAGAGGGGAGGATTTTCGAAAATTCGAAATATCTCCGTTACGACACGTCGAATCGAAAGATTGTATAGAATCAATCGCATTGCAAATTAAAGTTGCTATAGATAATGTTGTATACATTTATTCTCTATCTTGAATATTAACCGAGATATTTGCATTTTTATTAAATGTGGGCGTATAACGGATGAGAGTGAGTTTCCCGCCAAAAGCTAGTTCGGCCGTTTTCGTAACTGTTCGGCTCTTGTAAAATTTCTCTATTGTAAAACTTTACTAGGGAAATCTGCTTAGTTTACGCAGCCCCTGCGTGACGGACTTTTTTGATTTTCTCCTTATCTAAATGCCCTCCCTCTTGGTGTCTGTTGATCAATAAAAGAGTTACACAACTAGACCTTACATCAGTTCTAAATATGGCATTTCAATGAAATACGAGTAGAATGAAAAATTCCTACAGAAATCACGCCGAACATTAATAGTAAAATGGGGTTCAGTTGATGCCAAAAAGGACACTTCCGTTGAAATCTGGAAAACAAACATTTTCCCCTGCGTGACGGACTTTTTCAAAACGTTTCTTCCGATGTCCAACGGTCCATCCGGAAATGAGGTTCTCACTCCTTGGTAGGTCCTAGTAGTGGAGATGGTCTTTTATAAGAGTCTTTAATCATCGCTCTAATAAGTGAATATCCTCCTTTAGCTCTTCACTTCCTTGCCAGGCTCTCATTGTGGTGAAGGGGTGTAGCTTCTGTCGAGAGTGATGGAGGACTATTGTATTGTACATATCACAAATTACCAAATGCATTTAAATGCAGGCTGCATACTCTTAAAAAAATAAAAAAAATAAATAAGAGAATAGGTTGGAGACGGGTGGGAAAATTTAGCAGCCACTAGCAGGATATTGCTTATAAACACTCTTCAAAAACAAGATCGTGATTGCTAAAATACAAGACACCCCGAGTCTCAAAATAAGCATATGTTAAGTTCCACTTGTACTTATCTATACATTTTGTTTTTTTTATATTTATTCGTTTATTTGCAACAACATAATTAAATATTACAAGCAAATGATATGTTAGAAAAAAAAGAAGTGATTTGACTATTGACTTGAGGTGGGAAGTTGTCCATTGACAATACCCACAATGGAGGGAACAATGGGTTGTTTATGGAGTTAAACTGAAACACTACACGAGAAGATCTCTTGGCCACTTACGCTTCATCTATACATGAATTTGTCTTTTAACGTTCTATTAATTTCTTAATTTCTATTTAGATACATACGAATTCCACATTAATCTGGGTGCTCAGGTTGGCTGTGTGAGTTAAGGCGTTGGTCTTAATCTCGCCTGGTAGACCTAGAGTGGCGGGCTCGATTCCCGTCCTTTGCAGTAGAAATTTATTTAGCGACGGAATCATTAAATAAACTCCTTAGGCCTACCCTGGCTAGAAAAGGGTGGTAACCTGTAGATAACCCGTCCCGTTTAGCCTTAGTTGCTTAAAGTAGACGTAAATCAAACCAAAACAATCCACATTAATCTTGTAGTGTAAAGACTTCATTCATAAATCAATAAGCACACCATGGCCAGCTTAAATTTCAAGCCCTGTTTACATAGGAGTCTTATTAGGAGATTTGAGGAATGATACAAGATGAAGTCGTGGTAACATATTGGAAATTTCGTAGATTATGCAATACGAACGGATTTTTCTTAAATTTGAGTAAGTCTGTCAGTACTAAAGTTTTACGTAATGAGAAATAAAGAGTTATCATTTTTCAATTATGAAATTTCGTTGCTGATCCTCTAGAAAATTACCAACTTCTATAACCACATGAATATAGGTACTTAAGAAGTTATGGACATTTCACGTTATTAGAAATACTTCAAAAACTGTGTTTTTATTTTAAGCTTGTGAACGCTTAAATATGCAGATTTTATTTAAAAATCCTTGGAGCCTTTTGCTATTATACATCATAATATCAGAAGGGACGAAGGAACTAAGAATAAATACCATTAAACATGAAAGCCGATACAATGGTATACTAGTTAGGTTAATTACTGAACAAGCTCCGGGTGGTCTGGAAAAGACAGGTGCCTCAGTACACTTATGCAAAAATAATTTTAGGTCGTTAGCTCCATGAAATTATAAGTATATTAAAATAAATTCTCGTTAGGCGATGGAAAAAAATGTACTTCAGTGTAAACGGTAGACTGACGTCGATGAGTAATGGACTTGTTTCTACACAATGAGAAATCCCTTAATTAACATGAATTAGTCTGCTTTAATCTCTTATGTGCAGCATTAACATGGAAGCTCAGACAAATAGTGTTCGGCACGGTTAGCTATCCTTCTCGAAAACACGGAGTTTCCCCATTTGATTTACAATACGCCATCTTTATTCATAGCCGCCAAAAAAATAACTCTTTGCCAAGTGTTATTGAAACACCAAAAATCAATTAAGAAAGCTATTACAAACAAATGTTACTTGTTTAGTGTGATTTGAGTTTTAGCTGTTCGGAAATATCTACATAGGTGTCGTACGTTTCTTTAGGTCATATGGTAAAACATGTTATTTATTTCTATCACTTCCCATTGCATTTCGAGCTACAGCTCCTTATAACAAAAAAAAAAAATGTTATAACGTCTACTATGTGCAACTAACTAATTGGGTCATATTTGGTATTTAACCTTGGAATGAAGTGGTTCATGACACAACAGCTTATTGTTAATATCACCAAAGTAGGAGGGGGGGGGGGTTACTAAAAGCCGAAAACTAAGAAATGCAAATATCTTAATTTTCATGATACAGAAAAATTGTATGGAACAACATTTATAGAACATTCAATTTGCAATAAGATTATTTCTACTCACTGTTTCGATCCAAAATATAATAACGGAGAAATTTCGAATTTTCGATATTTTCCTCCTCTAATCGTTTTATGTAAAAAGAAAGATCAAGTTCGTTAATGGCTGAAATCGGTAGGAGGGAGAGGGGATTTTCGAAATATATCCGTTACTATACGTCGCATCGAGAAATTGCTTAGAACCAATTTTATTGCAAATGAAATGTACTATAAGAGTACATATAATTATATTCATATATTCTCTATGTTGAATATTAACCGAGATATTTGCAGTTTTTAGTTTTCAGCCTACAGCAAATCCCCACTTCTACTCATGTTATATAAACAATACTCTGTTATATAATAAACCACATTATTCGAAGCTTAAATACCAAATGTTGTTTTCAAGAGACCTTTATTATACGAGATAAATGCAAATATGTTATGGTGACCCCCCCCCCCCTTAAGTTCTTGGACTACTAAAATTTGATTGGTTTAGATAATAGTTAATCCGATTCATTATAAATTACAGTTCTAGATATAGTAAATAGTTTTCAATCAAATTAATACGTTATATTCAGATATATTAAAGTAATTGTTTTTCTTTCCGGTAAGAAGTTGGCAGAACTGTTTGTTTACATTTCAGATGCTTTCCGTTAGGAGGTTTCTTATTATCGTTTGTATTTATTCACTTAATATTCACGGTGGTGTGTTACCGGTATGTAGATTTATCTATTGTTAAACTTCACGCGGGAAATCCGCTTAGTTTTCGCAGCCCCTGCGTGACGGACTTTTTAGGTTTTGCGAGAAACACCCAAACCTAAGTACGTAGACGTCACGCCGAAAATAGTCAAAAGGGATTCAGGGGGGGGGGTAAAAGAATAATTTCACGGAAATCTGACAACCGAAATTTTTTGCCTTTCCAATAATCCCTTTACTTTGTTCAAGTTATTAACAACACATCTAAATAATAATTTTTGAAAAAAAGGAAGCTATTGTTAATTAGCGATTGCTTAAAGAGGTTTCTGTTGAATGTGGGATGAATGAAAATATATCGAGAAGAACTTTGTGTCTTTATTTGCTGACCCTCTCCCAAAAAAAAAAGAGATAATAGCGATTATTTTTTGTATTTGCTAACAATATACTAATATATATTAGAATATGACATTTTTAGTAAGACAACCACATCGAGAAATGTCTGGATTATTTCATCAAGCTTATAAATTGGTAGGTAAGTATCAGAAGTTCATAAGTCTATTGGAGCTTGAATTCCAGTTTCTAAAAGGAACCACCGCTTTGACTCTAGCTATTGCCGTATCTAAACCAGAATTAACAGAACGCCCCAACTACATCCTTGACGAATTCCTATCGTAGTCTGGAGATTTTCAGGGGAATATTATAATTTTTTTTTTTTTTGGAACAGCCATAAAATATTAATATATGCAAACGGTTTGGAATTCGGAGTCCTGAGCAGAAAATTGACTGCTTTAAAGCTTCATAGTGTCTTGAACCTTTCGGAGAATATCGATCGATCAATCATAGATTTATAACTAAAGTTTATTCAACAAAGGGATTTAAGAAAACCCCTTTGATTCTGTTGGAGCTATAACTGTTGAATAAAATTTAGAAAGCGACATATGTTATGCGTAAGCAATATAAAACATATAATCTTTCCATACTCGCTCCACTAGGACCATAAACTTGCCTCAGCAACTGTTTCCTATCGGCAAAAACTGTTCTATTGTCGAACAGTTCATCCTTCATATAGGGCTAGGCCGTCCACTCAACCATCTATAACAACGATGCCCTGCCTGTGGAACTATTATTTGTAACCACCGTCGCTTTCCACTTTTACCAGATTTTTCTTAAAGGGAATCAGTTTTAAGATTGTCCACATGAGATTTTGCGAAAAATGTCTTCAAATACAGATCGATCCTACTCAGGAGACAGAAGATGAAGAAAATGATATACGTTCAAAAGAATGGTGCGTGCGTGTGTTTTGTGTGTGTGTGTGTGTATGTATTCATATTTGTTTGTAATTAGTTTCTTGAAGAGTGAACAAGCCTAACCACCTCTGCTTCTAGATTTTTTCATCACTTTAATTGTTCGCTCGTTCTTTATGTATATGATTCGTTTTACATTTCTTTAATTTTAATTTTACAAAAAAAATACACAAAATTTACGTTTGTTGTATTCAAAAAACATTACATACATAATATACTAATTGTATGGTACACGTAGTAAATAAATGCCCATTTTGCATGGGTAAGTGCAAAGGAAAACTAAAACCTCTCTCTCTCTCTCTCTCTCTCTCTCTCTCTCTATATATATATATATATATATATATATATATATATATATATATATACACACACACACACACACACACACACACACACACACACACACTCACAAGCATACACACACTTATTTATTCATTACGCAATTTTTAAAAAAATATGTCTTCAAATATCGATCGATATATATATATACACACACACACACATTTTTATATACATACGCGTATTTATCTATTAACACTCTAGCGTTAACATTTTTCGATAGATCAACACTAAACTCGATATTTAAACGTTTCTGATAAAACCAAAGATCTAGCCCCCCCCCCCTTCTAACCTTCTAAAGCCCACAACAGCTCATCCTTAGTCTATTTCGATGAAAAAAGGCAACGTCACAACTAGAAGTTAAAAATAGTTGATTTCCTTTATGGGAAAATGTTAACTTATCTTTCTAGTCTAAATGGGCTCGGGGTAGGCATAAACTGATAATTCTGTTCCTACCAAAAATTGTCTGCGATTTCAATACTTACTTTATTGTGAACAAGGAAGTAAAAAATATGAGCGGGCCGACAAGTATGTCAATTTGTATAATATTGTTCTTAGAATGACGTGGAAAAAATAATTATCCCAGGAGAAGGTAAATAGGATTTTAGACACAGAGAATTTCGAGTTATATATATATATATATATATATATATATATATATATATATATATATATATATATATATATACAAAGCATACTCAAGAGCAATACCATATTAATTTACATCGATGAGTCCTCACATAAATTAGTTAATCTCTAAAGGGGTTATGCTTACGCCTCCTTTGAGATAAAAGAAACTTGCTCTAATTGTAAAACTTCCAAGTCAATAAAAAAATAATTAATTAGTTATGTCAACACCAATTGGGCAGAGAGAACACAATTCCATTAAAGTCGGCCTGAATGGCTTCCCTTTGGCAAGAGCAGTTGGTGAATCATTCGCTGTCTCAATCAACTCAAAATTATTCACACGATTATTAACAGATAACAATTGACTCAACAATCCATAAGAAATGACCTAGAGAGTTTATAGGATTGTAGGATTGGACAGAGCAATCTTACATCAGACAGTTTTTTTACTGGGCGTAGTTTAAGCAGATTTCTCTTAAGCATATTACGAAAATCCGTCTCCCCACCCCTCCTCACTCTCTCCTCTCTCTCTCTCTCTCTCTCTCTCTCTCTCTCTCTCTCTCTCTCTCTCTCTCTCTCTCTCTCTCTCTCTCTCTCTTTATATATACAGGTTAAATATTAATTTCATTGAAATTTTACCTTTGTGAGATACATGCAAATACGTTATGTTAGTGACGTTATCAATGAAGATTTTATGTTCTTTCTTTGAAAATGCTTATTTCATCTAAACCATAATCGATATTTAACCGTTTCATCAAACACTGAAGTTCATAGTCGTTAATAGCTCAAATTTGAACAGGATGGGGGGGGGGTTGTTAAGAGGGAGGGGAATCGAAAATTTGAAATATCTCCGTTGTTTTGGGTCGTATTGAAAAATGTTACAGAATTCATCTAGTGGAGCTATTGATGCTCCTCAGTTTATTTCTTTAATTTTTCTTGCGTTGCTTAATTATTAAGCGAGCTATTCGTTCTTTCTTGTTTTCATTAATTCTATTTATCGGATTTTAATTTAGAAATAAGAAGTATATTGGGAGATGAGATCAGTAGTGTGTATTTCAGCACTTAGGAAATCTGCTTAGTTTACGCAGTCCTGGAGTGTCATTTTTTGTTTTTAGCCTCCGGTAAACCACTTCTCATTTCATGTTAGAAGTAAGCCAATATTGTATGAAAGACAAATATATATATATATATATATATATATTTGTCTGTTACCGCTCTAGCGGTCGCAGTTTTGGTTTAATCTTAGAAATATGGGTATATAAGTATGTAAAAAGAAAGATCAAGTACGTTAACGGCTGAAATCGGAAAGTCGAAAGTTTTTAATATATCCGTTATTTTGCGTCGGATAACAAAATTGTATAGAACCAATCTTATTGCATATGTAATGTTCTACAAAAGTCAGTATGAACGTTTTTTCATTATATTCAATATTAACCGAGATATTTGAGTTTTTTTAGTTTTCGGCCTTCAGTAAACCTCCACTCCTACTCATGCCATATCAACAATAAACTGTTATATTATGAAGTACTCTACTTGAAGCCTATATAACAAATATTGTTCTCTTTGAATTTTTAAGTCATGAGATAAATGACGCAAGTGGGAAATCTGCTTAGTTAAAGCAGCACCTGCGTGACGAACTTTTTTGTTATAGGGATCTTTTACTACTGACGTGAGCCTCATTTACAATTTCGCTATATTAATGTCGAAGCATTGTGTTGTTTCAAGTTTAGCCAGGACTTCTAATGTTTATTAATTGTTTTCTGAGCTGTCAAAAACTGCTCATATGAAGTTCGTTGAAGAGCGAAAGCAAGTCCTACTGTTCAGAGTGAAAGGAATCTGTTTATGTAATTCGATAGCTCTCGCATAATTGAACGCATCCAGTTGAAATTCAGAATACGTGCTCAATGAACTACGGGTTATTGCTGTATTGTTATTGGTAGAGGTCTGATAAGTGAAAGTGCAATAAACTTTTAATTAATTTGAGAAGGTTAGAGGTTTTGTAACCATAGTTTTCCTTAATAGCTAGAGAATTAAAAAAAAATAAAAGTCAAGTACGTAGATTTTGACGGAAAACCAGAAAGTCCGAATAACTCGCTTAGTATTTGAGTTACAAATAAATGCTAAGAACGACAATTGTACAACATCAATAGTTTAACAAGATTGGTTCTAAAACATTTTACGATCCGAATCAAAACAACGAAGATGGGGCTCAGGTTAGCCATGTGAGTTAAAGCGTTGACCTTAATCTCACATGGTAAACCTAGATGGCGAGTTCGATTCTCGCCTGGGCAAAGGAAATTATTTAGTGACGGAATTCATTAAATAACATCCTAAGTCCACCCTGGCTAGAAAAGAGTGGTTACCTGTAGATAACCCGTTCCAATTAACCTTAGTTGCAAAAAGTGGACGTTAATAAACAGTTTAATTTAATTTAACCCTCTCCCTCCTCTTCCTAGTCCGATTTCAGCCATCAACAAATATGACCTTTAGTGTTCGCTGAAACGGTTAAATATGGAGTATTTATAACCATCAAACATTTTCAAACCAAGAATGAAATCTTAATTCATGAATTCTCACCTAACTTGCACAATAAAGGTCTCTTAAAAACAATATTTGGTTTTAGGTTTTGAATTCAGAGGTTCATGATATAACAGCTTATTGTTAATATGACCTGGGTAGTAGTGGTGGTTTACCTAAGGCTGAAAACTAAGTAATCCGTTAATAATTTATGTTAATATTCAAATTAGAAAGAATATGTATATAAAACATTTATAGACAATTAAATATACAATAAGATTGTTTCTATGCAAGTTTTCGATGCAACTTATAATAACGGAGGAATTTTGAAGTTTCAAGATCCACCCTCCCATTTTAACCGTTAACGAACTTGATCTTTAGTGTTATGAGAAACGCTTATACAGAGTATTTATAACCGTAAAAAAAAAATGTTGCGACCGATAAAGCGGTAACTGACATGTATAATTTTGTACATATCTTATTTTCCTCATCTACGTAGAATTGATGGACATTTCAGGAAAGTATTGAAAAATCGCGTCATGTGTACAACCTCAATAGTTGATGAAGGGAAACCTGCCAAACATCTTTCTACTTTAAACTTTCAACAATATCTCCATTATTATTCGTCGGGTCGAAAAGTTGAATAGAGCCAATCTTAAAGCAAATGTAATGTTCTATAAATGTTGTCATATACGTTTTTTCACTATCTTGATTATTAACCGAGATATTTGCATTTTTTTTAGTTTTCAGCCTGTAGTTCAAACCCCCACTCCTACTCATGTCATATTAACAATAAGCTTCTATATAATGAAACACCTTATTTTTTGCCTATATAGTGAATATTTTTCTTATCGAACATTTGCGTTTTGTGTTAAATACAAATACGTGGGAAATCTGCTTAGTTAACGCAGCCCTTGAGTGACAGAGGTTTTTTTTTGTATTTATAGCATTATCAGTCAAAGATTTTTTAATTTTTAGTGTTTTTAATGTTAATAACATGCTTTGCATCTGCTTGGATTCTTCTATTAGAATCTATCTATTAGAATTTATTCCAATTTGAGTAATCTATTTTTTATACATTGTATTATGATGTTACACAATTGTACATTAATATACCATTATTAAATAATAAGAAAAAGTTAAAAAGGGCATCTAATCACGAAAATTAGAGTGGAAACATATGTACTACATACAGTCGATGAAGTAACGTACATTTCAATAAGTATGTAATATTAAATCATGTATTAGTTCAATTATTGTTGATGTCATGATTAAGCGTATTTCTAATTATAAAATAAAAAAAAATTGTCACTCTTGAAAATCCCTTAATATGAATATTCCTGAATAAGATGAAGGGAAAATATGTTCTGAAAGGAATTTAGGTGTTTAGGTTCGTTGAAGGGAATAGATGTCATGGTTCCGACTTTATAATTACTTATAATTATTGAAGGTCTAGTAAATCAGCCTCTTTTCATAATCCTTTTAAGGCATCAAATGGTTTAATCTATTTATTTTTCTTTCATCAGGTTGATGATCCTGTGAATATTGGACTCTTAACGAGCTGAAATTATACTCGTGTCAGTGGGTTGATATACTAGAGCCTGTCAAAAACCAACCGGAGAACAGTCCTTCCCAAAGCTTTTTAATGGCATCTTTCCCTCTAACGATGCTTAATTGAAATTCATTAATTAAATTAATTCATACTTATGCTAACTTAATAAGTATTTAGTTTATGGTTCATCAGATCAGCAAAAAAAAAAAAACTTCAGTAATCATTGGTTTTCCTATTTTAATTTTGACAACTTTGAAGTTCACTTGACTCTTTTAACAATGCTGAAGGATGAATTACGAAAATGATTTAAGTGCGGATATCTTTAATTCAAAAGTGCTGTAGAGTTTCACATCCAATTGACGAATATTCAGGATATACTGAACTATTTTCTCTTCAGGATATAAACTATATGACAATGTAGATATAAACTGTATGCTTTTCAGGATGTAAACAGTAAGCTCTTCAGGATATAAACAGTATGCGCTTCAGGATATAAAATGTATGCTCTTCGGGATATAAACAGTTTGCTCATCAGTATATAAACAGTATGCTCTTCATGATATAAACAGTATGCTCTTCAGAATATAAACAGTATGCTCTTCATGATATAAACAGTATGCTCTTCAGGATATAAAATGTATGCTCTTCAGGATATAAACAGTATGCTCTTCATGATATAAACAGTATGCTCTTCAGGATATAAAATGTATGCTCTTCAGGATATAAACAGTTTGCTCTTCAGTATATAAACAGTATGCTCTACAGCATGTAAACAGTATGCTCTTCAGAATATAAACAGTATGCTCTTCATGATATAAACAGTATGCTCTTCAGGATATAAAATGTATGTCTTCAGAATATTAGCAGTATGCTCTTTAGGATATAAACAGTATGCTCCTCAGGATATAAAATGTATGTCTTCAGAATATTAGCAGTATGCTCTTTAGGATATAAACAGTATGCTCCTCAGGATATAAAATGTATGTCTTCAGAATATTAGCAGTATGCTCTTTAGGATATAAACAGTATGCTCCTCAGGATATAAAATGTATGTCTTCAGAATATTAGATTATATTAAACTTGCGAAAGCTTGAGTGTTAACTGACATGGACGTATATATATATATATATATATATATATATATATATATATATATATATATATATATATATATATATATGGTTCTGAACGGACCCCATTTTCTTCATCTCGTGGGTAGTATCGGTGGACATTTGAAGAAACCTTTCCAACTTCGGTATGAGTACAACCTCAATAGCCGATTTTTCTTTAAGGGGAAAAGCTGAGAAATTAACAATCCCGTGGAGGGGATTTCACACTTGCCGATGCGGTTTTCAAGGGAACTCCAACAAGAACTCTTATATAATTAATTAGTTAATAGTCCTATCAATTTAGTAGCAATTATAATAAATTTTCTGCTCGAAACGCTTCATCTACATCACTTTTTTATGGTTGAAGAATTTTATTTAAATTAAAAGGGAATTATCGGACAAAACATTGTTTAATTAACCAGATGTGGCAACCGTTGTTGAAGGGCAGACGCCAAAATGACCCATCAGAGGTTCTGGATTATAAATATCGTATGTATATATATATATATATATATATATATATATATATATATATATATATATACCCACACACCCTATTTTTTATTTTAATTTGCTTCTTTAATTATTCAATGTTTGATTTTTTAAATATCACAATATTTTTAATTTTTAAGATTTTTAATTGAATTTCCTCATTTTCCGGATGATTGAGGATGTTAGTAATTTTAGTTTCCATTACAGTATTAACTTATTTGAATCATATCGCTGCATTACATGCTACCTTGACTTTGACACGAAGGTCTAAAGTAGAACTACTGCTTGCGAGCTGTTGTTTATTGGAATTAGATATCCTTCCAACTTATTTTAATAGTGATTCCATAATAGTGAATAGGCGCCCAATGTTAAAATGAAAACCGCTTGGTTACAAGTGACGTTTTAAAATGATTTAAAAAAAATACAAATATACACAATTGTAGGACAAATATACACAAAAATCCCTCACGCAAAGGCTGAGTAAACTAAGCAGATTTCTCACGTGTGGACCGGTGATCTAATTTCACCATCTATTCTCTGGTAATAGGAAGCCAAAGTATATATTATAAGTAAACAGGAATATGCTTTTTGACCCTCCCTTAAAACATTTTGATTAGATTCGGCTCGACTTGTTTATGTATGCACGTATCTAGCATAAGTCAAGACGGTAAGTTTTAAAATGTTGAAAATTGGGTTTAAAAAAAGAAGTCGGTCACGCAGGGGCTGTGTGAACTAAGCAGATTTCCCACGTGCTGCATAACACAATTTTGATTTCATACCACAACATATCTAGATAGAGAAAATATGTATATAACAACAATTATAAGTAATGGCATTTGCAATAAGATTGGTTCTATACAATTTTTCTATCCGACTCATAATAATGGAACTATTTAGAATTTTCGAAATTTCCCCCCTCTAATCGCCCTCCCCTCTCCTCGTCCGATTTTAGCTTTTGACGAACTTGATATTTAGTTTTTAATGAAACATTTATTTATCGAGCTTTGTAATGATAAAACAATAATTGCGACCGCTAGAACTTTTTTACCACGTGGGAAATATGTTTAGTTTAGCAATCTAATCTGATTAGTTAGAAGTCCCTGCGTGACAGACTTTTACTTCTTTCCACAAAGTAAAGGATGGATAGATATATTATATATTACCATTCTTAAAAATGAGAAAGAACCAATCTTCTTGAAAATGTAATGTTCTATAAATGTTGTTATGTACATTTTTTTCATTATCTAGATTATTCAGAACCCCCTCCCCTCTCCTACTCATGTCATATTATTATTAAGCTGTTATATTACGTAGAACTTTATTTAAAACCTAAATACCAAATATTGTTCTCATTGAACTTTAATGTTTTGAGATAAATTCAAATATGCGATGCGCGTGGAAAATCTGCTTAGTTAACACAGCTCCTGAGTGACGGACATTTTACAGATACAAAAGTTTTAATGGTATCTTTTTTGATTGTTTCTAAATGATGTATAAATAATCTTCTCTGACATTTTTCGATCCAGCGGTATATCACTTTCAAATGAAGGGCAAAACATATTTTATAATTAATTAAATAACGGTGAGTAGAATTAAGTCATGTAGTGCAACCATCCAGTTTTTTATGAACTTAACAGAGCCCCTTTTTTTTAAGCATCTAGGCTTTGAGTTTGTTAAAGACCCATACTTATATATATATATATATATATATATATATATATATATATATATATATATATATATCTTTTGGCATCAGAAGATACCAAAATTCAAGAATGCTACAACAAAATAACAAAATCACAATTAAAAACAAAATTACTTACTGACACAATTGACACATGGCAACAGAAATGGTTAGAAACTATACGACTATGAAAGCACAACATTTAAAACTATTTATTCCAGACATTAAAGAGTACTTAGGACAAAAATTAAAATCAACATACTTAACTGGACACGGAACAACAAATTTCTTATTTTAATCGTTTTGGCCTAACAGATCAACCAAACTGTTACTGCGACTTTACTACAGAACAGACATACAGACACTTGCTCTATGACTGCAGACTACTAACGGACCAAAGAGAAGACTTTAAAACCCAATTAAAATGCCGACAAGAAAATTGGCCTGTTGAGGAAAAACTATTATTTTATAAACATAATAAACAATTAAAACAGTTTGCTGAAGAAATGTATGACTTCCTGAATTATTTAAAACTGAAATACAGTTAAATTAATTAATTATTCAGCATTGAATCCAAAATTTGTTTTTGTTTTTCTTTTCTTTTCCTTTGTTGTAAATAATTTTATTGTATAAATATTTTGTTATTAATAGTTAAAAAAAAAAAATGTAATGTATCAAGCACACGTTATGTGCGTACTAATTATTGTACGGGACGTGTGGCTAATAAACTCCCTTCCTGTTGGGTTACTTCAAGAAGGAAATAAATAAATATATATTATATATATATATATATATATATATATATATATACACATATGTAAAAGTTTAGGAGACCTCATTATGCATTCGACGTAAGGGCACAATCTGCAAGCCTCACAAAAGTTGTACTGGGTTCCATAAGTCCATAGGTTTTATATGTCTGTTGCTTCTGTTTTAGTCCGGGTACGTGTGCTTACATCATTGTTTTGGACAAACTGAGGGTGATTTATTCGTGTGTTGAGGTGAATAGCTTTCATTTAGTTGGTTGTTTTTAGAATCGTAACTGTTGTCAGTAGCTTGTTTACGTTTGTATTATTAGGGTGTGTTATAGTCTCGTAAGACGATACTACGGTGGCTTGCGTGTGAGCCCAGGTACATTGTGATATAATGATGTTTGCACAAGTAAGGGTGTACACAATAATATTTTTAAATAATTGAATAAGATATGGACCTATTTTTATTGTCGTTTCGTCTGCGAGGTATTCGTAAGCGGCCTGTACTCATACAATGAGAATACCCTCAATTGTCGATATCCGATTGATTAGGAGGAAACTAGGAAAAATTCCTGGCTTTTTTGAATGAATGACTAAATTCAAACATCAGAACAGTAACCAAATAAAATAATTGAGTCAGAACCGGCGGACCTATCCTTCCTCCCTCGGTCTCAAATCTTAGTTTAATTATCGGAATGTTTTGGAAGTTTTACTTTTGAAAACTTTGATTCTTCGTGCCCATTCAAGTTAAGGGGTTGTTGGGTGTTGAGGATGAGGGGTGGGCGAATGCAGCCGCTACTCAACATCCCGGCCCATACCCCAGCAGACTCCACTGCAGGGAATAATGGGCCTTCTGAAATAATAGCGCGTCTTCTTCAAAGTTGTGCAAAAAGGAGAAGGTAGGATGGCCCATGATTTCGGATACAATAGCACTTCTCTTAATTGAAAAGGGGAACATTTATGAAGAGCTCGGGCCTATACTCGAGTACACATCCCCCATTGGATTCCCTTGAATATTCATGTCAGCGCAGGAAGGCTATTCAAGTCATTAAATATTAATATTTTGCGAAAGAAACCAGTTTTCATTATAATTCCCTTCGCATAAATTGATTACAGTTTCCACGAGCCAATGTGATTTTATGCGTTAGTCTCACGAATCAATTGTCTGAGGAAGTTTGATTCATTAAATCATTTAGGTTATCTTTCTTCGCCCCAAAGCCCTACAGTCTTTACAAGTGCTTGTATTCTGCTTTGGGGTTGCATATAACCCATGTTTTCGTTCATTTGCATTTAAATCTTGCCTTCACCAAAAGAATGAGTTCTCTCGTACTGTGATACGAAGGCTGAAATTCAAACACTCACAGTGTCCCCCTCAACCATTCATTATATTTCAAACATAGGAACGAAAAGGTGCTGCCTAAACAGAAAATTTTGTCTATTTTTTAACCATTTTTAACATCGCTCATCAAAGCAATGTTGTTAACATATCGGAATATTTCCATACTTCATCAGGGCAACTACGTTTATAACAATAATGTTTTTAAAGGCCAATTTTGATGAAAATCAATCAACATTTATTCGATTAATAAGAAATCTCCAGACTGTGAATTAAAAAAAAAAATCTGATATTAGCTCATATTAAAGAAAATAAACAAAATGTTTTGTTACAAAGTTATTTCATTTGAAAGGGATATAGACTTCCAATGCGTCGGATAGAAAAATGTCATTGAACATAATTTAGAGATCTTTCATAATGCCTTATACATTTTTTTGTATCTCCAATGCGTACAGAGAGCTTTTACATTTTTTATTTTCACCCTTAATCTCCCTATTTTCCTTAAGTCGATTTCGAACAGGGAACCTGCGTAACTAGGCGTAACCAAAATTCCAAATATAATATTTCAACATTCTAAGTCTTGCCGTTTTTGAATTTGTCCAAGATATATACAGGCATCACGGCGAAAATAATCAAAAATGGGTTCAAGGAGGGTCATAACGGATAGTTCCTTTGAAATATGAAATTGAAATTTTCTGTGATTTCAACACTCACTTTACTTCGTACATGGAAGTAAAAAACTATTACAATATAGGAAATGTGACCATGTGGAGGCAAGCCAGTACTTAAAAGAAAATGTTATAAAACTGAATATTCTTGATGTAGCGTTTTCACAGTGTTACTAATTATAAAAATTTCTGTTTCTTTAAGCTAAACAATTGGCTATTATGTTATAAAACCCAGAGCTCTCACTATAATAAACATTTTTTATTGAACCGCTCACTTCTATCAGGTAATGTTTTTCATAATTAATTGCGGCAGATATAAGTACATTAAACTGGAGATAATACACCGTATATGACCTGCACTTAACGCTCATATGTGATCAACGCAGTAGCACTTATGACCGCGGAAATGGGAGATAGAAAAACACGAGACAAATAAAACATTCACTGTAAATGCTTTTCTGTTCACATGAGAATGGAAAAGTTAGTAAATAGTATTTAAGATTTGTTACTTACATCCATCCCATGATTCCAAATTGAATTCAGAAGGATATAGACAGAACAGGGCTGTGAGAAGACACAATAGTGAACTGACGGTAAATGGCCTAGCGGCTCAAAAGTCTGTGCGTTTCTACGTTAATTGATAAACAATGATTTATAAACAAAGATCTGTATTATTTACCTTTTTCGTATTATTCCTAAAACATTGAAAACACTTGGTTAGTCAGTCATAAGTTAAACTTTGACAAGGAAACAGTCGTTGTTTATTTTTCTCCAGTTTTTACAGGTGTGGGTTTATCCTCGAATTTCGCGTGACTGTCAGGCTGTATTTTTTTAAAAAAAAGAATACATGGCACCTGATGCAACCCCGGGATAACTGTGAATTTTTGGAGACAAATGGAGTGTTTATCTCGATTTCAGGGAATTGCTTTATAAAAACTCTTGAAAGGATATCTCGCAGTGATCTTGTGATTCAGAGACTCTAGAAGAATATGAAGAAGCAGATCCACGCACAAACACGAAAAGGATTCCTTCTCAACTAGGAGTATGCCAAAGCTCATTTTCCTCTCACTTGCACGACGTTGGTTTTAGTTTGAAAAGCTACAGTAGGATATCATACCATTTGCCGTCAACTGATATAGAAGGAACGAGCAGTTCGTAACTAAAAGGATTGGACAGGGGGTACCTATAACTGTTAATGTATCTCATAATATATTTATTTAAATACTGTGGAGCGTGGCGATACTGCTCCTGAACAAGGCAGTGATTAAAAAAAAATAATATAAAAAAAGTAACACCAACTATTAAAAAAGGAAAAGCTAAGAACGCGAAATAGAAAACTCAACAAAAAACAAAATATGAATTATCATCAAAAGAGAGAGCAAAAACTCTGCGCAAACTAAGCCAATTTCACAAGTGAAGTTCTACAATAGATAAATATATATATATATATATATATATATATATATATATATATTTATATATATAGGTAAAACCTAGAGTGGTGAGTTCGATTCCCGGCTGGGCAATAGGAATTATTTAGTGAAGGAATTCATTAAATAAAATCCTTAATACCACCCTGGCTAGTAAAGGGCGGTAATCAGTAGATAACCCGTCCCGATAGGCCTTAGTAGCACAAAATGGTCGTTAATAAATAATAATAAAATAAAAAATAATACAACAGATAAATCTGGTAACACTTAACAAAATCGTGAATATTTAGTGAATAAATCTCTCTCTCTCTCCCTTTAATATTAGCGGGACTATTACATTTATTTTTACATATTTGACCTGATGTGGTGATCCACACTCGATATATAACCGTTTCAAAAAAAAAAAAAAACTAAATATTTTATTTGGTAATGGCTGAAATCGGACTTGGGTGAGGGGATAATTGAAAAAGTCCCTCACGCAGGGGCTGCGTAAACTAAGCAGATTACCCGGGTGAAGTTTTTTAATAGAGAAAAGTTGACACTGGTAACACATCACCACCGTGAGTATATAAAAACAGTAATCAGAAATTTTTAGCTAATTTTAATAACCCCCCAATGGAAAGCGTCTGGATTGTAAACAAACAGGTCAGCCAACCTTTCAGGTCTGAACCAACAGATAGAAATATTCTTCACCGGAAAGAAAAACATTACTGAAATACATCTGAATATAACTTATTAATTTTATTGAAAACTATTTACTATATCTAGTATTGTAATTTATAATGAATCAGAATAATTTGTATCTCAATAACTCAAATTTTACTAATCTAAAAACTTAAGAGGGGGGGACCAACAGAACATATTTGCATGTATGTCATATAATAAAGGTCTCTTGAAAACAACATTTGGTATTTAAGCTTCGAATAAAGTGGTCTATTATATAAAAGAGTATTGTTTATGTGACATGAGTTGGAGTAGGTGTTCGCCGAAGGCTGAAAACTGAAAAATACAAATATCTAGGTTAAATATCTTATAAAATAACCATCAATAATTAAAAACTATGATGAGTAATAAATTATATAAACAATTTTATAATCCCAATTGTTAAAATTAAAACTATTACAATAAAAATTAATATGTACATAAATCTTGTAAAATTGTTATATTACGTAAAAGTTTCTTAATCTTACGCAGCACACACACAAAACACCCATTCGCATAAAATAATAAGAAACGCACATATACAATCAGACATTTAAGCTGGAGTTAAAATCTATTTAGTTTATGAGGATTACTGATTTCAAAATGAATTATTTCTAAATTTGTTAGCATATGTTTATGTTTTTTTAAATGTTGAAGTATTAAGGGAATACTTGAGCTACCTTTAGTAAGTAAGTCATTCTGGATCTTTAATTATTATAAGATGTAGAAATACATAATAATAATTTTAGATATATTTTTTTAAATTTTCAGAGTAAGTACCACGTAAATTTTTCAATTTGAGGATAAATTGGGATTGAAGATTTGAAAAATTCTGTCGTCATTTAGTGTGAGAAATTTAAGACACGTGTCATGTTGGTCGTCCACAGGCGTTAAAAATAATATACCAGAGCCATGAAACATGAATTAAAATGTCTCAAGAATGTGTACGGTATAATTATTACTCTTGACAAATATGCTTAGTTTATGAAGGTGTTGCGTGAGAGATTTTTATACATAAGATAAAATAATATTGATGGATTTTTCAATCTTGATTTAAAGACTTGGATTTCTTGTCGTCGCGATGATCAAGTTTGTTGTTGTTGGCTGCCGAAATGAGAAAAGGCCTTTCAAAATATCTCCCTATGAATCTAATCGGTAAAATTAAGTAAACGGGTCTTGTTGTAAATTTAATCTTGTATTCAGGTCGATCAATACTATTTTTAGCAGATTTGCCTTAAGAGAAAATTATATATCTATATATATATATATATATATATATATATATATATATATATATATATATATATATATATATATATATAAAATTGTAACCTCTGTCTGTACATTGATTTTTTTCGCGAAATTTCACGATAACTTTTCGTTTCTCATGTCATAGACACCATAACTGCATTTTGTTTCTTTGGTGTTTGTTTGTTTGTTTGTTACCTTTTCACGCATAAACGGCTGAACCGAATTTTATGAAACTTGGTATGTATATTACTACTAACCCAACTTAGACTTTAGGCTATATTAAGATCCTCTAGGACGAACAAGAGTGGGGGTTATAAGGGAAGCCTGAAATTAAAAAGAGCGATATTTCGTTTCCTATTGGTTTTTCGGCAAATATGAGCAAAAAAGTTGTTTATTTTGTTATTTAGAGTAACGTTTGTTATATACACTTTTTTCGTATACTGAATTATAAACGAGATATACGCTAAAACCTATAGCGGAAGTGAACAATTTTATTTGGGACAAAAGACCCAACCGAAATAAATAAAACTCGGTATGTGTATTAGCATTAACGCTTTCATTATAATAAGCCATACCAACATTTCTAGCGACGGGCAGGAGTGGGGGTTGTAAGGGAGGCCTGAATTTAAAATAGCGGTATTTCGTTTTCTATGCGTTTTTCGGCAAATATGAACATAACAAAAGTTGTTTATTTTGTTATTTAGAGTAATTTTTGTGATATTCATTTTTGTCTTTTAACAATGTATAAACGAGATATACACTATAAACTAAAGCGGGAGTCAACTATTTTATTGGGCGCTAACGATTGAACCGAACTTAACAAAACTCGGTATGTCAATTAGCATTAATTCTTCCATGATTATCAGCTATATTAAAATGTTTAGGTTAGAACGGGAGTGGGGGTTATAAGAGAGGCCTGAAATAAAAATTCGTGATATTTCATTGTCTATTTGTTTTTCGACAAACATGCACATAACAAAAGTTGTTTACTTTGTTATTTAGATTAACTTTTTTTTTTTATACATTTCTCCAAGAACAATGTGTGGAGCAAGTAATTTGCGTTGAAATATGATATGCTCAACAATTCATTCCTATTTGAACTATCAGGTACCTCAGCTGGAAAAATTAATTCAAATCAATGTTAATATTTTGTCCTTAATAGCTGAAATTTATGCATAATGCACAGGAGACGGGAAATATGACAATTTGTAGGACAGTGAAGACTTACATAAAAAATTAATTTTATTATTAACAAATGCCAACAACGGGTATTAACCCTAAACACTGGGACGGGTAAATGTAAAAATATTGTGCAAAGTAAAGCCTTGCCAAAAAAATACCATCACCATTCAGCCTCAAATCAATTCCCGGGCGAAGCCGGGTATCTGAGCTATATATAAATATGTGTGTGTTTGTGTGGTCTGTTAACGCTCTAGCGATCGTAATGTTTGTTTAATCGTTACCAAACTCAATATTTACTCGTTTTATGCAAAAAGAAAGATATTTAATGGCTGTGTGTTTATATATGTGACAGAGAAAGTATGAGCATATGATTGTGAATGTTCAAGATATTAAAAAATTTAATATGTTCATATTATTTGTGTTCGTACTAATTTTTATTTATTAGTTTTTAGTTGTAAATTTAACCATTGTTAATATATAATTTTTTTTGTAATTTTATTAGTCCTTATAGGTTTTAATGTAATTATCTAACTTCTATATAAGATATTTTTTTTGTTTTTGAATTTAATGTTTCGTTTTTGTTTATTTTTTTTTATTTGTTGAATCTTGCTTTTTTTGTCTCTTTGGTTGCGTTATGTTTTTTTTGTAGCGTTCTTAGTTTATTCTGATCTAATTGTAATGATTAAGTTACTGATTTCATTTTCTATTTTGTTTATTTTCATTGTTTTTTGGTGAGCAATATCGCCTCGCAGTGAACGCTCCACAATAAATAAATAAATAAAGTAAATATTCTTTATGTAAATAAATATAATTCATCTATGTATCTAGCCATAGCGGAGATATTATTTATAAGAATGAAGATAGTCGGAACTATAATATCTTTTTAATACTGTTTTGGAAGGTTCACTTAAATGGAAGTTGGAAATATAAAATAGAATATTTTCCAGCTTAATGGAGTGGTTGTTGGGAGGGAAAGTAGTTGAGTAAAGACGTTTGTAAATTTATCCTGAATATTATAATAAGACCTCGACTGATGGTGAGTGTAGCGGAGGGCGGGGCCTTGGGGGGTGGGGGTGGGTATCATTTGATGTGCCATTACTCCTTGGCGATATGCGAGGGAGGGAAATGCGAGTGTCAAAAGAAAACTAATATATCAGCCTGGATGGAAGGTGTACTAATAAATTCAAAACGATATTATGATAATGACGTGTGCTCGGAAAGATCGACGACTCTCCCATTACTCGGCTCTTCTTACACTCTTCCCAGCATCCCCATTCTGAATTCTACCTAAATCTTTCAAACCGCTATCTTTTCACCCTTCCTCTGCTTTATTAACCTTTTGACTCTGATGGAATAAAGTTATCTGCTTTCTATCTCCTATTGTTCCCTTTTATTTCTTCGATGAAGTGGGTGCCAACTATATTCACCGCCTGTCAGCATCATTCTTCATTTCAGTATCTTAACACGGTCACGACTAGTCCCTCCATAAATTCATTGACTCCATCATAAAAGCTATTTATTTTACTAACGCATTCTAAATGTATGAAAGACTGTTGGGCGTTTGATATTCGCACGGCTGATTAGATTCGCTTTAGGGAAACCAGCTATTGAGGTTGTACTCATGACGTTATTTTCAAAAAATGTCTTCAAATGTCCATCGATCCTACATAGGAGATGACGAAAATGAGGTCCGTTCAACTTTATATATATATATATATATATATATATATATATATATATATATATATATATTACCGTTCTGGCGATTGCAATTTTCGTTTGATCCTTTCAAAGCTTGATATTCAACCGTTTTTTGTAAAAAGAAAGATCAAGTTTGTTAATGGCTGAAACAGAAGTGGGAGAGTAAAAACATAAAAATTTCGTATTATATTTTTTTTTATCATTATTTTTTTATCACTCTAAAGGTAGCCATTTTTGTTTGACAGCTGCCTATTTCGAAATTATGTGATTTTTGCATAAATGGGCGTTAGAACAATCCTAAATATGAAATTTCAACATTAAGGACAGCCAAAACGGATAATTCCATTGAAATCTAAAAACTGCAAATATTCGCTACTACGAAACTTACTGTACTTCCTGCAAGTAAAATACGAATAATCAACAAAAGAGAGAGAAAACATCCTTTGCGCAGGGACTGTGTAAACTAAACAGATTTCCTTCGTGAAATTTTACAATACTACATCTACATACCGGTTAGATAATACCACCGTGACTATTAAGTGAATGAATACAAACAGTAATAAGAAATCTTTCAGTCAATTTTAATAACCACCGCCTGAAGTGTAAACAAACAGATCTGCCAACCTCTCACCGGAAAGAAAAACAATTACTGAAATATATCAGAATATAACATATCAATTTTAGTAAAAACATTTTACCATATCTAGTACTGCAATTTATAATGAATCAGAATAATATCTATCTAAATGAATCAAATTTTAATTGTCCAAGAACTTAAGACGGGGGGGGGATCACCAAAACATATTTGCAAGTATCTTGTATAATAAAAGTCACTTGAAAACAATATTTGGTATTTAAGCTTCGAATAATGTGATTTATTATATAACAGGGTATTGTTTATGTAACATGAGTAGAAGTGGGGGTTATGCGGAGGCTGAAAACTAGAAAACGCAAATATCTCGGTTAATATTATAGATAGAGAATAAATGTATAATACAATATTTGTAGTAAATTTAATTTGCAATAAGATTGGTTCTATGCAAGTTTTGAATCCGGCGTATAGTAAATTTCCCCCCTTAAAAAATCCTCCCCTTTAAACCCCCCTCCCACTAGTCCCATTTCAGCCATTAACGCCCACGATCTTTCTTTTTACATAAAACGATGAAATATTTAGTTTGGCAACGATCAAACAAAAATTGTGACCGCTAGACCGTTAACAGACAAATATAATTTTCGTCATCTCCTGGGTAGGATCGATGGACATTTGAAAAACCTTTTTCGGAAATCGCGTCATGAGTACGACCTCAATAGCTGATTTCCCTCTAGTTCCGTCACGCAGGAGCTGCGTAAACTAATTAGATTCCCCATGCAATATGTAAAGCATACATAAAATCTTACAATACATTTTTGACCTGTACCACATTGAACTGGGAAACATAAAATCGACCCTAATTTAATCATCCAAATATTATTAATAATACATCCACTTTAAAGTACACATATATTCATTTTATTAAGAGAGCTAAAGACTCATATTCCTACATGTCCTATAAGTCCAGATATTTTATTTTTAAAACACTTAAATTTATTAAAAACAAAAGCCAACGATATCCTTTAGGTGAGATAGGAAACGATAATATAATATTAAAATTATTTATTTTTTTTATTATTTATTTTAATTATATCCCTTAATTGTTAGTATTTAATGATTTTTTGTTGTTATAAAGTTTCATTTACATCTTTTATTATGTATATACATTATTATAATAATTATTACAAGTTTGGACGAAAAGCACATATAATGCAAATATGCATGGGGTTTGTAGAAAAATAAAATCCATCCACATAGAGGAACTAAGTAAAAAAAAAAAAAAAGTCCGTCACGAAGGGGCTGCGTAAACTAAGCAGATTTCACACATGAAGTTTTACAATAGAGAAATATCACGAGAGCCGAGCAGTCAGGAAACGGCCGAACTAGCTTTTGGCGGGAAAGTCACTCTCGTCCGTTAGACGGCCAGATTTAATAAAAATGAAAATATCTCGGTTAATATTCAAGATAGAGAATAAATGTATATAACACTATTTATAGTAAATTTTATTTGCAATAAGAATGATGCCGTTCAAGATTTCGATCCGACGTATAGTAACGGAGATATTTCGAATTTTCGATTATCCTCCCCTCTAAACCCCCACCCCCTCCCACTGGTCCGATTTCAGCCGTTAACGAACTTGATCTTTCTTTTTACATAAAACGTCTAAATATCGAGTTTGGTAACGATCAAACAAAAATTGCGACCGCTAGAGCGGTAACAGACAAATATATATATATATATATATATATATATATATATATATATATATATATATATATATACAGTTTTGAACGGACTTCATTTTCGTCATCTACTAGGTAGGATCGATGGACATTTGAAGAAAAATTTCGAAAATTCCTTTCCTTAAGGGAAATCTGCTAAAGAGGACACATTTTCCCTTTTATTTGTTTTAAACATTATATTTTCAACATGGTTTGTTTGCTATTCAACGATGGTCGTAGAATATAAATGTACTCAACCGTTATTACCATTTATTTTGTAGATTTGCAACTAAACTAAGTGCCAAGGTTTTATGAAACACTTAAAGGAGTGACAGTTTAGAATAGGTTTTAAAGCTTAATCATAATATTTCCATCTCCTCATAGTGAACATAACTTTCTATCAAACACTTAAATCTCTCCAGACTACCTCATTTCCACTTTATCCAGTTGCAGTATCTTCCTAAACTTACTTCATTTCTTAACAAATAAGAGAATCATTCTTTATATATATATATATATATATATATATATATATATATATATATATATATATTCTTTTTATTATGGACACAATATAAATTCTTCAATATTTTTTGTCAAGGGTCTCCAATAAAAAAACATTTATTTCGGTCTAAACTTTATTGCAACTGCCCTACATGTTTCGTGGCTTATTTCCCACCTCTTCAAGGGCTATCCCTTTTAAAAAATATATAAAAAATTATTAATAACATTAATTTAACACATCCCTTAATAATTCTTTCGGTATATATTGTATTAGTAAGTGTCTATATCTATGATTTATTTATTAAATCTAATTATAAATTGCTACTTACATTTCTGAAGTGCTCGTTTACCTTTTACATTACTTTGCAACTGTCCTAACAGAGGAGGTAGATGGTACTGAGAGGTTCCCGAGGTAGGGAAACAAGGGGAGGTGCGAAATAAGCCACGTAACATGTAGGGCAATCGCAATAAAGTTTGCACCGAAATACGTTTTTTTTCTTGGAGACCCTACCCGAAAAAATTGAAATATATATATATATATATATATATATATATACTAGCTCAGATACCCGGCTTCGCTCGGGAATTCATTTGAGGCTGAATGGTGATCGTATTTTTTTGGCAAGGCTTTACTTTGCACAATATTTTCACATTTACCCGTCCTAGTGTTTAGGGTTAATACCCGTTTCCTGTGCATTATGCATAGATTTGAAGTATTAAGGACAAAATATTAACATACTTTGAATTAATTTTTCCAGGTGAGGTACCTGGTAGTTCATATTGAAAAGAATTGTTGAGCAAATTTCTCTAAATAACAAACTAAACAACTTTTGTTATTTGCATATTTTCCGAAACCCCAATAGGAAACGAAATGTCACTATTTTCAATTTCAGGCATTCCTTACAATCCCCACTCCTGCCCGTCCCTTGCAATCTTAGTATGGCTTATTATAAGGAAGGCGTTAGTGCTAATACACACCGAGTGTTTTATTTAGTTCGGTTGAGTTTTATGTGCCAAATAAAATTGTTGACTCCCGCTATAATTTTTAGCGTATAACGCCTTTATACTTCGGTATACGACGATAGTGTATATAACAAAAGATTCTCTGAATAACAAAGTAAACAACTTTTGTTATGTTCATATTAGACGAAAAATCAATAGGAAATGTACTATCGATATTTTTAATTAAGGCCTCCCTTACAACCCCCACTACTGCCCGTCCCTAGAAATGTTGGTATGGCTTATTATAATGAAGGTGTTAGTGCTAATACACGTGCCGAGATTTATTTAGTTCCATTGAGTCTTTCGTGGCAAATAAATTGTTGACTCCCGCTATAATTGTTAGCGTATAACTCATTTACACTTCGGTATACGGCGAAATTGTATTTAAAAAAAGTTACTCTAAATAAAAAAAATAAATAACTTTTGTTATGTGCATATTTGCCGAAAAACCAATAGGAAACGAAATATTGGTATTTTTTATTTCAGTCCTCCCTTATAACCCCCACTCCTGTTTGTCTTAATGAATATTAATATAGCCTAAAGTCTAATTTAGGTTAGTAGTAATATACATACCAAGTTTCATAAAATTAGGTTCAACCGTTTATGCGTGAAAAGGAACAAACAAATAAACAAACAAATACACATGAAAGAAACAAAATGGAATTATGGTGTCTATGACATGTGAAACGAAAAGTTATCGTGAAAATTCGCGAAAAAAATCAATGTACAGACAGAGGTTACAATTTTATGTGTATATATATATATATATATATATATATATATATATATATATTCCAGCTATGGTACCCGGCGTTGCTTGGGAAATGTTAATAATAAAAGTGTTTGTTATGTAAGGCTTCATTACCCACAATATTTTTATATTTCTAGTGTCCTTTGCATGTGTCTTTTTTCAAAACATCACTGTTACGAAGTTTAATAAGGGAAGAATGGTTGGCTGTAACATAATTTCTACGCAAATCATTTACTTTATACATTGTTATACAACCAAAAGGCATATAACAAATTCTTCCCTAAATGACAAACTAAGTAGTTTTAGTTATGAGCATGTTTGGCATAAAACGAATAGGAAATATTACTTTTCTGGCCTTGCTTAGAACCGACACTCCTGTTAGTACTGAAAAATGGTAATGTAGCTTATAATCTCATATGGGTTGGTGCTAACTCAGGTAATGTTTCGAATAGTCAATTGCTTCCTTTATATTTTGAACAACTTCTACAATATTTTGTTTATACTTAGTTTAAACAAAAATCCGTCACGCAGGAGCTACGTTAACTAAGCAGATTTTTCACGTGCATTACGTTTTTCCATTTGTCTCAAAATGTAGAAGAATGAGAACAATGTTTGGTATCTATGCTTCAAATGACGTGCTTCATAATATACCAGCTTAATGTTATTATGACATGAGTAAGAATGGGGCTTTCTCAAGGCCGAAAAAACAAAAAAGGAAATATCTCGCTTAGTAATCAAGATAATGTAAATACGTCCATAACAGGATTTATAGAACATAAAATTTGCAATAAAATTGATTCTATACACCTTTTCGATCCGACGCATAATAATGGAGATATTTCGAAATTCCTCTCTACCCCCCCCCCCTTTACTTATTTTAGCGGGCGGAGGAACTTGATCTTTGCATAAAACGTTTGATTTTTGCTTAAAACGTTTAAATAGAGCTAGAGAATTTATTATTATTATTATTATTAGTTTATATATATATATATATATATATATATATATATTATTTAGAACGGACCACATTTTCGTCATCTCCTAGGAAGGATCGATGGATATTTGAAGAAATGTTTTGAAAATCTCATCATGAGCACAACAATAAAGTGTACATTTGCCAAAAACCCAATTAGGAAACGAAATTTCGCGATTTTCACTTCAGCCCTCCCCCCCCCCAATCTTACAACCTACCTCTTCTTCGTTCCTAAATATAGCTTAAAATTCATTAGATTCTAATATTAACCCACATACCGAGTTTCATTGTCTTCGGTTTAGGCGTTTGTGCCCTATAAAATTGTTGGCTCCTGCTATAGATTTTAGCGCATATCACATGTATACTACGTTATATGACGAAAACTCATATAACAAAAGTTACTTGAAATTCAAAAATAAAAAAAAAAAAACGTTTGTTATGAGCACATTTGCCGAAGACCCATTAGGAAACGTTATTTTGCTATTTTTCATTTTAGGCTTACCTTAGGGTTAGGAATTAAACGTACTAAGCTTTATAAAATTCGGTTCAGTAGTTTAGACGAGAAAAGACATCAAACGAACAGACAGACACCAATGGCAAAAATTTTCTATATCGTTTCAAGGCTTGTGAAAAGAAAAGGTATTCTGAAATTTAGAGAAAAATATCAATGTAGACACAATGATAACAATTATCAATATAAATACATATATACTTGCTTTGTTATACCTTATTGACGGGTTGAAATCTGAAGACTGGATCAACCTTTGCACAAAATCATCCCGTCACACTCTTCATGTAACACAAATGTACAGTAAATGTACTCAGATTCAATTATAATATCCGCTACTGTTTTCGTTTCGAATAGTCGGCATTTAGTTTTAGTCATTTTGTCGTTCTTTTATAAAAAAAAAAAAAAAAATTATCACGTAAAAAACAAGGATTTTAGCCTTTTCAATTTCTTGCTTCTTAACAATCCATCAGGATAACAATGTTTTCTGTGAATTTCAGATAGACTGTTAATAATTTCTCTGAAATACTTTTTCCCAAATCCGGAACAATGTTTTTTTTTTTCTTTCTTACCGTTATCCCTGAAATTAGCTACCGAGTGCGAATTGCTGAGCTCAGCGAAATAGGCTATTTAGGTCAAACTAGATGAATGGGCAGTTCCTATCATTGAGCCGGCCCGTCAATGAAGGTCTACTCGCCCTTACGTCATCTTTTTACAATCCGATTACTCTGCGACCTATTTTATTAAGTTAGCGCCTTAGGGAAACTGAAAATAATTCATATGAAATAATAAATAAATATGAAGAAAATTGATTTCCACATTCTTTAAAACTATTAGGATTAACTGGGTGAATTTAGGGTTACTGAAGATAATTATAAGACCTGGGAAACAGGTTTTATCAGATTTCCCTTAAGGGAAATCAGCTATTGAGGTCGTACTCATGACGCGATTTTCGAAAAATTTCTTAAAATGTCCATCGATCCTACCCAGGAGATGACGAAAATGAGGTTCGTTCAAAACTATATATATATATATATATATATATATATATATATATATATATATTTGTCTGTTAACACTCTAGCGGTCGCAATTTTTGTTTACTCGTCGCCAAACTTGGTATTTAATCGTTTTATGTAAAAAGGAAGATCAATTTCATTAACGGCTGAAATCGGACCAGTGGAAGTGGGGTTTAGAGGGGGGATTTTAGAAAATTCGAAATATCTCCTTTACTTTAAGTCGGATCCAAAAAATGTATAGAACCAATCATATTGCAAATTACATTTACTATAAATATTGCTTATACACATTTATTCTCTATCTTGAATATTAACCGAGATATTTGCATTTTTATTAAGTGTAACGGACGAACTTGGCCACTTCTAATCGTTCCCGCCGAAAGTTAGTTCGGCCGTTTCCGTAACTGTTCGGCACTGGTATGGAGATTTCTCTATGTATAACTTTACGTGGGAAATCTGCTTAGTTTACGCAGCCCCTGCGTGACGGGCTTTTTTAAAAACTGGAAGTCTTCCCTCCGAGTTCTTTATTTAAGCACAAGTTATTTTAAAGGTCATTGTATGATTCATCACATGACCATAAATAAACATGTTTATTTTCAGCAGGTTTCCCTTAACGGATATCAGCTATAAAGGTTGTACTCGTAACTGTATTTTCGAAACATTTCCTCAAATATCCATCGATCCTACGCAGGTCATCGATGAAGAAAATTAGAACCGCTCAAAATTATATATATATATACTATTTGTCTGTTACCGCTCTAGCGGTCAAAATTTTTTTTTTATATTTACCAAATTCGATATACAAACGTTTCACGCAAAACTAAAGATCAAGTCCGTTAACGTCTAAAATCGTACCGGGGGAGGGTAATTCTGGGAATGGGAAATGTCTTCATTTGTATAGAACCATTCTTAATGAAAATGCTATTATTTATGAATGTTTTTTTGCTATAGACTAACTAAACGAGTTCGTCTGCAAATGTTAAAAACACAATTCAGCAAATATGATGAAAAATTTCATTTATGAAATAAATTGTAATGGGAAAAAGATTAGAAATAAGATAGAATTAACACTTAAATCAATGTATTATCTATAGTATATAGATATAATGGTAAATGATTTTAGATTACTATCGATTAGTCAACAAAAATTAAGATTTTAAATATTACTAACTTTGGAAGATAAGGGAGACATGCTCTGACTGAAAACCTTCGGACGATGTACAGCTTGTTTTGTGAAATGTTGAGTGATCGATGTTGCAGATTCCAACAATTGGGAAAAAGAAAGATGTAGTTTTCCTCCATTAAATGTTTGTTAATGACTACCGGTTTCACCACACCAGTTGCATCTTCAGGTTTTCAGTAGTAAAAAAGAAAGGTTCGTCACGCAGGGGCTGCTTTAACTAAGCAGATTTCCCACATGCGTCACGTTTTTGCATTTATCTCAAAATTTAAAAGTCAATGAGAACAATATTTAGTATTTAAGCTTCAAATAAAGTGCTTCATAACAGAAGCAGAAGAATATTGTTAATATGAGATGAGTAGGAGTGGGGCTTTACTGGAGACCGAAAACTAAAAAATGCAAATATCTCAGTTAATAATCAAGATAGTGAAAACCTGTACATAACAACATTTATAGAACATTACATTTGCAATAAGAATGGTTCTATACAAAATTTCGATCCGACGCATAATAACGGAGATATTAAGAATTTTCGAAATTCTCCCCCTCTAAACCCCCCCCCCTTCCCCCTGGTCCGATTTCAGCCGCTAACGACCTCCATCTGTCTTTTTGTATAAAACGATTATACATCAATTTTGGTAACGATAAGACAAAAAGTCCGTCACGCAGGGGCTGCGTAAACTAAGAAGATTTCTCACGTGAAGTTATACAACAGAGAAATCTACATACGAGAGCCGAACTGTTACGACAAAGGGACGAATTAGCTTTTGGCGGGAAATTAAAAAATCCGTTATCGGCCCAAATTTAATAAAAATGCAAATATCTCGGTTAATATTCAAGATAGGGAATAAATGTATATTACAATATTTATAGTAAATGTAATTTGCAATAAGATTGATTTTGTAGAATTTTTCGATCCGACGTTTGGTAACGGAGATATTTCGAATTTTCGAAAAATCCTCCCCTTTATACCCCCCTCCCACCGGTGCGATTTCAGCCGTTAACGAACTTGATCTTTCATTTTACATAAAACGACTAAATATCGAGTTTGGCTACGATTAAACTAAAATTGCGTCCACTAGAGCGGTAACAGACAAATACATACATACATATATATATATATATATATATATATATATATATATATATATATATATATATATATATATACAGTTTTGAACAGACCTCATTTTCGTCATCCCCTGGTATGATCGATGGACATTTGAAGAAAAATTTCGAAAATCGCGTCATGAGTACAACCTCAATAGCTGATTCTCCTTAAGGGAAATCAGCTAAAAAAAACCATTCTTAAACTACAAGAATATCACTAGAGAACTGATAATAAGATAGTTAACAAAGTCTTGTCAATCTATTGAATGGCTTGTTTTGCTGTTAATATATATGTGTGTGTGTACACACATTCTTCTGTGTTCAATTGTCGAATATCACATTTATAATAATTATACATTGGAATGCGAGATGATATAATCAACGTAGCATTCCAGATCAAGGAAAATCTGCTATGCACTTTATACTGTTGTAAACGAATAGTAAGCGCAAATGAATACATGAGCAGGTGCAAGGGAATAGTGCGTGTCTTCGGCCGATATGAATAGTGAACCTGTCCCTTTTCATTATAATATTATGACTCACATACACCGTGAAGGAGTCCGCAATTATCCGCGACACACGGCTAAAACACTTATTTCTCGGCAACACTTGCTGAACCAAACAACAGCTTTTCCATTCTGTCTAAATGTTATTCGTTTCCTTAAGATACACGAGATATCAGGTACAACACACAAGTCCTTCGGCTGGGCGTAGCTTCTATTCTGCCATCTTCCTTGGTACGACCCCGGCTAGAAAAGGGTGGTTTCCTGTAGATGACCCGTCCCAATTAGCCAAAGTAGCATAAAGTTGACGTAAATAAATAATACAATAAAGTCCGTCACTCAGGAGCTGAGTAAACTAAGAAGATTTCCCTCGTGATGTTTAACAACAGATAAATCTACATACTGGTAACACAATAGCACCGTCAACATCAAGTGAACAGATACAAACGATAATAAGAATCCTCCAGATGGGAAGCACCTAAAATATAAACAAACAGGTTTACCAATTTCTCACAGGACAGAAAAACAATTACCGAAATATATCAGAATATAAAATATTAATGTTATTGAACACTATTTACTATATCTATTACTGTAATTTATAATTGATCAGAATAAATTTTATCTCAATCAATCAAATTTTAGTAGCCCAAAATCTTAAGAAGGGGGGGGGGTCAGCATAAGATATTTCCATTTATCTCGTATAATAAAGGTCTCTTTAAAACAATTTATGGTATTTAAGCTTCGAATAATGTGGTTTATTACATAAAAGAGTATTGTTTATGTAACATGAGTAGAAGTGGGGGTTTGCTGAAGGCTCAAAACTGGAAAATGCAATTATCTCGGTAAATATTCAAGATAGAGAATAAATGTATATAACAATATTTATAGTGCATTTAGTTCGCAATAAAATTGGTTCTATACAATTTTTTGGCCAGACGTATAGTATCTGAGATATTTTGAACCCCCACTAGTCCGATTTCAGCCATTAACTAACTTGATCTGTCTTTTTACGTAAAACGTTTAAATACCGAGTTTGGTAACGATCAAACAAAACTTGCGCCCGCTAGAGCGTTAACAAACAAATATTATATATATATATATATATATATATATATATATATAAAATTTATATATATATATATATATATATATATATATATATATATATATAAAATTTTGAACGGATCTCATTTTCGTCATCTAGGTAGGATCGATGGACATTTGAGGAAAAATTTCGAAAATCGCGTCATGAGTACGACCTCAATAGCTGATTTCCCTTAAGGGAAATCTGCTAAAATAATCTGCCATCTCTTACGCACATTAATTGAACCAAAAGTCTCCTTACGTCACTCCAACAGTACCTTCATCATATCTTTGACAAGAGTCCACATTTCGCTGACTTAAATCTTAAATGACCACTAGATTGCACGTAAAGAAACAGTTTTCCTCGTTTGTTCAACCTATCGAAGTCATCCTATCAGCAAAATTTGCGCCGTTATAGCTATGAAAAATAACAGATTTCAATCAATATTGAAGATTTTTCCTGAAGCGACTTACGTAGTGATAGCAGCTGAAGAGTATTAGCATCTCTCACGTTTGTCAACACTAAGTGAGAGTAACGTACTCAGGACAGACTCCAAAGCGACCAAATTCCCTTGAAATATGATCCGGGTAGTCAATAGAGCCACTGGCGGACGTGCGTAAGAGCTGTCGGCTGCACTGATTTCGTGGAGCAGAGTTCAAGAAACTCCACCATATGACACTGATAGGGTAAACAAGAAAGATCTCTAGGGGAAAAGAGTTTATTTACTACTGGCCCGCTGTTTTGGTGTTCTACTTATGACAATGAGAAATAGTTGCAAACATAGGCCGCTCTCGTTTTTACGTAATCCCGGACAATTAAATCGCCTCCCTTTATTACACTTATTAAGGAAGTTTTCTTCAGCAGTACTAAAAGAATGATTATAGTTGACGGAGAGCAAACTAATTATCTCTGAGCTTTTCAACTTGGACTCATTAATGTTTATGAAGGGACATTTTGGTTTATCATATTAAGATCCATAAACTGCGTTCTATAACATTTTCTTGATCTTAAACTTACGATATCGTATACCATAATCAAATGAAACAATGAAGTGTAACAAAACATTCCCTATATTTAATTTAATAGGAGCAAGTCATGAGTTGGCCACAATAAGACTTTTAGCAGGTTCCCCATAAGGGGTAAGCAATAGGCATCAGCTATCTTCGAAACATTTCTTCAAATGTCTATCAATCCTACCCTAGGGATGACAAAATAAGGTCCGTTCAAAACATGTGAGTGTTTTATATATATATATATATATATATATATATATATATATATATATATATATATATATATATCCCTGTTAAAGTTCTAGCAGTAATAATTTTTAGCAGATAAATTATCTATTATAAATCAGCTATTGAGGTCTTAATCATGACGCGATTTTCAACATTTTTCTTCAAATATCCACCGACCATACCCAGGAGATGGCGAAAATGAGCAATAATACCGCTCTAGCGGTCCAAATTTTCGTCTTATCGTTTCCAGACTTGATATAAAATCATTTTATACAAAAAGAAAAATCAAATTCGTTAACGGCTGAAATCGGACGAGTGGGAGGGGGGGGGGTGTTTAGAGGGGGATAATTTCTAAAATTCTTAATATCTTCGTTATTATGCGTCGGATCGAAAAAGTGTACAGAACCACTTCTATTGCAAATGTAATGTTCTATAAATGTTGTTATGTCCCTTTTTTCATTATCTTGATTACTAACTGAGATATTTGCATTTTAGTAGATGCCCTTAAGGGAAATCAGCTATAGAGGTCGTACTCATGACGAGCTATTGAAATTTCTTCAAATGTCCATCGATCCTACCCTGGAGATGACGAAAATGAGGTCCGTTCAAAATTATATATATCTATATATATATAAAATTGTAACCTCTGTCTGTACATTGATTTTTTTCGCGAAATTTCACGATAACTTTTCGTTTCACATGCCATAGACACCATAACTGCATTTTGTTTCTTTCGTGTATGTTTGTTTGTTTATTTGTTTGTTTGTTTGTTTGTTTGTTTGTTACCTTTTCACGCCTAAACGGCTGAACCGAATTTTATGAAACTTGGTATGTATATTACTACTAGCCCAACTTAGACTTTAGGCTATATTAATATTCTCTAAGGCAAACAGGAGTGGGGGTTATAAGGGAGGCCAGAAATAAAAAATAGTGATATTTCGTTTCCTATTGGTTTTTTGGCAAATACACACATAACAAAAGTTATTTATTTTGTTATTTAGAGTAACTTTTGTCATATACACTTTCGTCATATACCGAAGTATAAATGCGTTATACGCTACAAATTATAGCGGGAGGCAACAATTTTATTTGGCACAAAAGACTGAACCGAACTATACCAAACTCGGTATGTGAGTTAGCACTAACGTCTTCCTTATAATAAGCCATACTAATATTTCTAGGGACGGGCAGGAGTGGGGGTTGTAAGGGAGGCCTGAAATAAAAATTCGCTATATTGCAATGTCTATTTGTTTTTCGACAAACATGCACATAACAAAAGTTGTTTACTTTGTTATTTAGATTAACTTTTGTTTTATACATTTCTCAAGGGACAATGTGTGGAGCAAGTAATTTACGTAGAAATATTGATAAGCTCAACAGTTCATTCCAATTTGAACTATGAGGTACCTCACCTAGAATAATTAATTCAAATCTATGTTAATATTTTGTCCTTAATAACTGAAATCTATGCATAATGCACTGGAGACGGGAAATATGACAATTTGGAGGACAGTGAAGACTTACATAAAAAATTAATTTTATTAATAACTAATGCCAACAACGGGTATTAACCCTAAACACTGGGACGGGTAAATGTCAAAATATTGTGTAAAGTAAAGCCTTGCCAAAAAAATACCATCACCATTCAGCCTCAAATCAATTCCCGGGCGAAGCCGGGTATCTGAGCTAGTATATATATATATATATATATATATATATATATATATATATATATATATATATATATATATGTGTCTGTTAACGCTCTAGCGGTCGCAATTTTTGTTTAATCGTTACCAAACTCGGAATTTAATCGTTTTATGCAAAAAGAAAGATCAAGTTCGTTAATGGCTGAAATCGGACCAGTGGGAGGGGGGGTTTAGAGGGGGGATTTTTGAAAATTCGAAATATCTCCGTTATTATGTGTCGGATCGAAAAATTGTATAAAATCAATCTTATTGCAAATTAAATTTACTATAAATATTGTTCTATACATTTATTGCAAGTTACCCTTCTAAGGGTCGCAATTATTGTTTGAGAGTTACCAAACTCAATATTTAGTCGTTTTATGTAAAAAGAAGGATCAAGTTTGTTAACGTTTAAAATCAGAACAGAGGGACCCTCTGTTCATGAGTGGAGAATTTTGAAAATTCCAAATATCTCCGTTACTATACGTCAGATCGAAAGAGTGCATAGAGCCAATCTTATTTCAAATTAAATTTGCTATACATATTGTCATATGCATTTATTCTCTATCTTGAATATTAACCAAGATATTTGCATTTTTCAGTTTTCAGCCATCAGTAAACCCCCACTTCTGCTCATGTTACATAAACAATACTCTGTTATATAATAAACCACGTTATTCGAAGTACCAAATATAGTTCTTATAAGACTTTCACTTATTGAGATAAATGTAAATACGTGGCCCACATGGGAAATCTGCTTAGTTTACGTAGCCCCTGCGTGACGGACTTTTTATTTCTAGTAGGGGGACCGTAGGTAGGTTGATGGTGAGAGGTGTAGGAGTGTGCCTGATCAGTGTAGAATGAGCCAATTGAGCAATTGGCCAAGGATCGATAGCTTCCTGGGGTATGCCACCTACCCGATTAGTTTCAACTATGCTCATCTTCTTTTAATAGCCTACAATCACTTCATCCACAGTCAGTAGCAACCTCAGCCAGTATCCCTTCACCAAATATTACTGAAGGGAAATGCATGTATTGAACTTGTTCTCATTGTTCAGTTATTCTAAAATATTTTCAAATCATAACAAATTCCACTTATATTTCTCAGTAAGAAAATTCTTATATATATACACAGTTTTGAACGGACCTCATTTTCGTCATCTACTGAGTAGGATCGATGGACATTTGAAGAACAATTTTTTCGAAAATTGCATCATGTCGTACTCATGATGCAATTTTCGAAATTGTTCTCGACCTCAATAGCTGAGTTCCCTTAAGGGAAATCTGCTAAAAGGTTTTCTTGAATGTGAAATATCTTTCTACGTGATTTCACGATGTATTAATGGCCCTGAGGCCAATAATTTTGGGGGTAACGATTGAGATAGAAGTAGGATGAAAATAAGGACGGGTAAGAGGCGGAGTGGCGGTTGAGTGGACGGAGCCGATGGCATGAGCGGCCCGCTCAAGGCTGCTATTTCCTTTAGCAATTAGACGGGCTAATTATCAATTCTATTGCTCAGAGATGCGTTACGGAGCCACTAGGGCGGAACAGTGAGCCATCCACATACACACTCCTGCCCTGTCCGATCTCCCTTTCAACTCAACCCCAAGCCACCCGCCTCACGCCTCCACCTTGCTCCCCTCCCCCAAATCAGATTAGCTACAACTGTATCATTTTAGCAGGTTTCCGTTAAGGGAAATCGGCCGTTGAGGTTGAAACTCAACGATTCTACCTAGGAGATGACGTGATAGAGTCCGTCCAAAGACGAAATGCGTGGTAGCCGTAACCTGCATCTCGAAAGCAGCTTCATCTTAGGGCAAGTATCCTAATATATATATATATATATATATATATATATATATATATATATATATATATATATATATATCTGTTACCACTCTAGCGGTCGCAATTAATGTTTAATCATTACCAAACTCAATATTTAGTCGTTTTATGTAAAAATAAAGATCAAGTTCGTTAACGGCTGAAATCGGACCACGGGTAGGGGGGGGTTTAGAGGGGAGAAATTTCCAAATATCTCTATTACTATAGGTCGGATCGAAAAATTGTATAGAAACAATCTTATTGCAATAAATATATTGTAAATGTACTATAAATATTGTTCTATACACATTTTCCGTATAATGATTATTAACCGATATTTTTGGATGTGATAGTTTTACGCTTTCAATAAACCCCCCTTCTACTAGTGTCATATTAATAATAAGGTGTTATTTCATGACCGACTTCGTTGCAAGGTTAAATACCATACATTGCTTTCAACAAAGCTGTATTATACGAGATACAAACAAATACGTTCTGTTGACCCCCTCCTCTTCTTTTGTTCTTGGATTACTAAAATCTGAGTGATTGAGATAGAAATTATTCTGATTCATTTCAAATTACTCCACTAGCTATAGTAAATAGTTTTCAATAAAATTAATATGTTATATTCAGATATATTTCATTAATTGTTCATGTTTCCGGTCTAGAATAATTTTATCTATTCAGCGCTGCGAAGTTGGCTGCCCTGTTTGTTTACAATTCAGACGCTTTCCGTTGTAGATATTATTAACTTGTAAATTGACTGAATGATTTCTTATTACCGTTTGTATTTATTCCCTTAACATTCAGGGTGGTGTTACCAGTATGTAGATTTATCTGTTGTAAACCTTCCCGTGGGAAATCTGCTTAGTTTACGCAGCCCCTGCGTGTTCTTCTTTGTTTAACCAAAACGAAATTCAATACAGCTATAGTACAATTCAGCTTGGCTACAAGCGATATCGTTTGCTTCACTTTACTTTCCATCTTATCAGGTTCATTATTTAAAAATCAACAATTGACCTACTTACTATATTTCAACTTATTATTGTCATGAGTACACTCTTTAGGCGCAACTAGGTTTTACAGTAATGAATGTCTCGAGGTTGCTGAGAATCAGACTTTTTTTTATGATGACATAACCCTTACTTTTTTACCCGGATTTATATTCGGTGAATTGGCATGATCATCAGCTAATCATCCCCTACTTGCAGAAGGACACTGCCTGCCCCCTCCCCCCTATAATTACGCAAGCAACGAAGGACGGCTGCTAACGAGACAGCTGTTCACAACAAGGAACCTGTAAAATATTCAAGGGGTTAGTCAATGCTGTGAATCGTGAACTGTCTTAAGTTATCAAAATATAAGTGCATTAAAGAAAATACTGTTTATCTCATTTCATTTTTAATTTCTTTCAGTATTACAGCATTAATTATCAAGTCTGTCATGTAAAGGCTTTGTAAACTAAGTACATTTCCAACGTGTTGCTATTAGAAACAATTGATCTCTTCTCACCATGTAATTTCTATTTCTATTTAAAAATCAGATGTGTAGAAGTGAGTGTTTACCGAAAAAATAAGAATAATTTGCTTAATATTAGAGCACCAAAAAAAAATATATATGCATAAAGAAATAATTGTATGGGAGCTCAGGTTAGCCATGTGAGTTAAAGCGTTGACGGTAATCTCACATGGCATACCTAGAGTGGCGAATTCGATTTCCACCTGGACAATAGAGATTTATTTAGTGACGAACTCATTAAATAAAATCATTAGTCATACTCTGGTTAGAAAAGGGTGTTTACTTTTAGATAACCCCTCCCAATTTGCCATATTAGCAAAAATTGAACTTTAATAAATAATAATAATAATATTTGTAAAACGTCAATAGTTTAACATGATTTATTCTATAGTAGTTTTCTATCTGACTCAAGATAGCGGATGCATTTTGAACTATCGAATTCCTCCTCCATCTACTCCCGTCCCCCTATGCATGGTCTATATTATACATTTCTTACGTATATAACATTTTAGAGTTCATAAATTGTATTTTGAGCTATGGAAATATATTATTTAAAGCTGACATTTATTCATGTATTCCATCTTTTCTAGGATCAAACATTTATCGGATAAGCCACTTACAGTTTTCAATTCTTTAAAAATAATAATAATTGTAATAATATTCACCGCATTGGCAAGTTCCAAAAATTGAAAAAGTACATATTGCTCCAAACCCCAGGTGAATTTCCCGTAACACCTCTTGGGTCATCTCACTCATTGACTTTTTAAAATTGTTGTATGTTTTCTTTATAATACCAGACTTGAATGCTTCAGACATTATTACAAATCTGTTTTGACTATCCAAAAAAGTCTTAAATTTACTTTAACGTGTTGCCAAAAAAAGTAGTCTCATAACATCTTGAAGAAGCCTCTATGGTATTATGAGGTATATGTAACATTTGAGTAGATATACCATAAGGAAAATAAGCTATCGAGGTCGTACTCATGACGCGATTTTCGAAAACATTCCTCAAATGTCCATTGATCCTACCTTTGGAGATGACGAAAATGAGGTCCGTTCAAAATTATATGTAAGTATATATCTGTTAACACTCTAGCGGTCGAAACTTTTGTTCGATCGTTAACAAACTTGATATTTAAACGTTTTATGCAAGAACAAAGATCACGATCATTAATGACTGAAATCGGACAGGGGTCCTGATCGGGTAAGGGCCTGACGGACTTTGTTATTTATTTCTCTGTAAATTGTTTTTCAGTGATTTTCTATTTATGAAATTCGTACTCTCTAAATTCTGTTTCATGTTTATTGGGTTTATACAGGTCGGGGCCTTCTCCATAAGAAAGCTTGAATAGGAAATACCTTTGGGTCTATTTCATAAGGTTATAATAAAGTGTTTCACCAAAACATGCAACTATTCAACCTTTAGAAATTGAGGAAGGTCTTGTTATTATATCTGCAATGGCCGTCATGAACTGATAAATCAACATGCAAAATTACTACAATGCATAAACATCAATTCAAATGGAGCATGGATCGGGTTGCATGGGAAACTTATCAGGACACGGCGGGGGCCCCAACTGCCGATTACGGGAGTCGGGACAATGGGCCAATAATTACATAACGATCGGAAAGAGAACAGATGTGTGTGTGTGTGTGTGTGAGAGAGAGAGAGAGAGAGAGAGAGAGAGATGGTGAGGTAGCCCATTCCCCCAGGATCTAATTGATATTCGAGGTTGGAGGTAAGGAGCAAGCGAGCAGGGAGCAGATGATGCATAGATTATAGTTAGGATCACCCTTTCCGGCCACCTTACACCCTCCTCACACCTTACGCACATTCACAAACACCTCATATGGAATGCAGGATGTTTCTGGGTCAACCAGCTAATATTTAAAAGCAAGATGCCGAAAACGGACAATAAATACTGCTTGCTCATCGATATAATTTCAGCAGGTTCCAGTAAGGGACGTCAGCTGTTGAAATGAAATATATTTAATCCCTACCTTTCTTACATAATTTTATTTATTTATTTATTCAGGAGCACCCGCAACTGGGCGATTTGGCTCAAAATTTAACAATGTTATAAAATCAATATAATAGAAAAATAACAAAAACTGTATCAACAATAAAAAAAAAGAAATTTAAACACGATAAATAAACATTAAATACAAGTAATAAACACAACAAATATTATATTATACTACAAATATTACATTAAACTAGTATTATAGGTAACAATTTAAAATGGTTTTATTATAAAAAAAAATACACACACACACACACACACACACACACACACACACACACACACACACACACACACACACACACATATATATATATATGTACATTGCAAAACTTGAAGTCGGCTGTACTTCATCAGATGGATCCATTAAGAAGAGCCGATATTGTTGTCATTTCAAGAAAAGAAGACAAGGGTATAATCATTGAGCCGACAGTAAGATTCAAAACAAGTAAACAACAACAAGAAGAAGTAAATTTAGAAAAATGTAGGAATCTACACCCAATGCTGTCCATGTTTCAAAGAAAAATACATTATACAAAAATTGGACAGTAAAAGGGTTACTGTTTGATTCGAGAGGAGTTATACCAAAGTCAACTGTTAATGATCTGAATATAAAAACTGGAGAAATAAGACAAATGGCAACTAATATTCTAAGAGCGTCCATCAGAATAGTGAATTACCATTTATACAATAATAAAGTTTAACTTAAGCTGCTCCCTTAGTATCATCCCCAACAAAAAAGATATTTCTATAAGACTCAAAATGGAAATAATTACCTTAAATAAGGCAGATAAGGAGGCTGACCTTGATAGGTACCCCCAAAAAAGAGGGCAGCTTAATTTGTTTGTTTGTTTTATATATATATTTCTATTCCTATATACTAGTACATTTACATTATATAAAATTATATTAAGTTCACACAAAAAGAGATGTCAAATCAAACAGAAGAGAAGTTAAATTTTATGAAACAAATTCAATTTTTTAAGGTGGTTTATTGTTTTGTCGATATGTGGGTATCTGTCCGTAAGAAGTTTGTCATGTTATGTGGTGTCTCTAAGTATTCAATGTTCAATAAAGCAAGGAGGGGATACGACTTACTTAAATTACGACTTACAAATTATAAATTAATTGTTAAAGGCAAATTTATTCCTTAGGGGAATTAACTATTAAAAAGTCGGTCATGCAGGGGCTGCGTAAGCTAATCAGATTTCTAACCTGCTTGTATAATACATTTGTGATCTCATCTCACCACATATTCTCTATTCCTGTTAAAAAAAAACGATGAGTACGTGGGGCGGAGGGGGGGGGGTCGGAAGACTAAAATAAGAAAGTACGAATAACTCCCTTAATTCTTGAGTTAGCCAAAAATGCATAGAGTAATAATTGTAGAAAATCAAATGAGTTAAGAAGATTGGTTCTATAACAATTTATGATCCGACTCATTATAACTGACATATTTTAAATTTTGAATCCCCTCCTCTAAACCCTTCCTATTCCTGGTCCGATTTCAGCCAATAACAAATATGATATTTAGTGTTGACGGCTAAATATAGAGTATGGTATAGATAAAATAAACATTTACGAGTCAAGGACGTAAAATCATAAATTATGGCATCGTCACACAATGTATTTGCATGCATCTCACACAGTATATGTTCAATAAAAACAATATTTAGTATTCACACTTAAAATAATATGGTTTACGATATAACAGCTTATTGTTAATACGAAATGAGTAGGAGTGGGGGTTTACTGATGGCTGAAAATTAAAAAATGCTAATATCTCAGTTAATATTCATGATAGTGAAAAAACTGTGCATAACAACATTTTTAGACCATTCAATTGCCAATGAAGTTGGATCTATAACATTTTTTGATCCAACGTATATTAACGAAGATATCTCGAATTTTCGAAATTCCTCCCTTTTCATTTATTTCATGTTTTTTTTTTTTTTTTTTTTTTTTGTTCTCTTGAAAATATGTCAATGGCTGAACCTTGCTATAAAAGAATATAATTTTAAAAGGAATAAACATATGCATTTATTCCTTCATTCATTAATTCATATGTATTTCCATTAAATGTCAACAGCACTTAATAGGATCAGCCGAAAAAATTTTTTTAATAAAACATTAACTTCTATTATGTCATTTAATTTCTTTACATATTATTTTTTTCTACGCCATACTCCATATTTAACTGTTTCATTCAATACTAAAGATCATGTTAATCAATGGCTGAAACTGGAGAATATTAAAGTTGGGGGATTTGATAATTTAAAATATCTCCGTTATTTTACGTAGAACTAGAGAATATGTGGTGAGATGATATCAAAAGTGTGATATAACAGCAAGTGAGAAAACTGCTTAGTTTACGCAGCCCCTGCGTGACGAAGTTTTTAGCAGATTTCTGTTACCGCTCTAGCAGTCGAAATTATTGTTTGATCGTTACTAAAGTCGATATTTAGTCGTTTTATGTAAAATGAAAGATTGAGTTCGTTAACGGCTAAAATCTGATCAGTGGGAGGGGGTTTTAGAGGTGGGATTTTGAAAATTCAAAATATCTCCGTTGTTGTGCGTCGGATCAAAAAATTGTATAGAACCAATCTTATGGAAAATGTAATGTTCTATAAATGCTGATATACACATGTTTTTTTATATTGAATATTAACCGAGATATTTGCATTTTCCTGTTTTCAGCCTTCAGCAAATCCCCCTTCTACTCATTTTACATAAACAATACTGTGTTATATAATAAACCACTTTAACCGAAGCTTAAATACCAAATATTGTTATCAAGAGACCTTTTTTATACGAGATACATGCAAATATGTTATAGTGATCCCCCGTCAGGACAAGTTCTTGGATTACTAAAATTAGATTGATTGGGATTAAAATTATTCTGATTCATTATAAATTACAGTAGTAGAAATAGTATAGCTGGTAGAATAGCTTTCAACAAAATTATGTTATATTCTGATATATTTCAGTAATTGTTTTTCTTTCCGGAAATATTTCTTATTTCCGTTTGTATTTATTCACTTCATATTCACAGTAGTGGTGTGTTACTAGTATGTAGATTTATCTATTGTTGAACTTCAGGAGGGAAATATGCTTATTTTACGCAGCCCGTACTTTTTATGAACCTATATTGCTTATGCGTTCGTATATATTATAAGAGGGATACCAATAAAAACTTTTCTTTAAGGGGGCTTTTATTTGTTTTCCATTTTGACTCACTGGCCAAATATGTAGTCAACGATCAACCTGAAAGTTGGTGATCTTTCGTAATGTAATTGTTATGATAAAAAAATGATTTAACTGCATAAATCACGGATAAAAGCTAATTATAGAAATTCTGAAAAGTTTTATTCAGAGTTAATTTTGAAATAATTAGGCTACTGTTCCCTCCAAAAATAGTTGAGTAACGAAAAATAAAATGCAAATGATATTCAAAAAAGAAGCATTGATCCGGCGTAGTGCCGGTCCCATGAGATATTTATTAGCATATCGAAATTGATCTAACTACCGATAATGGGAGGGACAATGCGGCATTAATTATATCACCATCAGGGGAGCAGATGTCTAGCCCAGGGCATTCTCATATTTCTACTCCCATTCCATTATTTCTCGCTAGACACATTATTGTAAAATTACATTCGTTTACAATCAACCCCTCCATGACTCTATCCTTATTGAATAGCTCCATATAACACAAAGTGATTTGGTCTATACGTTATAGCAGATTTCCCTTATAGGAAATCAGCTATTGAGGTTGTACTCATGGTGGGATTTTCTTAACGTTTCTTCAAATGTCCACCGATTCTACGCAGGAGATAACGAATTTTGACGGCCCGTTCAAAATTGTATAAATATATTTGTCTGTAAACGCTCTAGTGGTAGCAATTATTGCCTGATCGTTACCAAACTCGGTATTTAAACGTTTAATGTAAAAACTCCGTCACGCAGGGGCTGCGTAAACTAAGCATATTTCCCTCGTGATGTTTAGTAATAGAAAAATCTACGTACTGCTAACACAACACCACCGTGAATAAATAGAAACGGAAATAAAAATGTTTCATCCAATTTCAATAACCTGCCGGCAGGAAGCGTTAGAAATGTAAACAAATAGGTCTGCCCGCTTCACACCAGAAAGAAAAACAATTACTGAAATTTATATGAATATAACATATTAATTTTATTGAGAACTATTTACTATGTCTAGTACTGTAATTAATAATGAGTCAGAATAATTGTTATCTGAATCAATCATATTTCAGTAGTCCAAAACCTTAAGACGGGTGGGGGGGGGGGGGTCACCAGGGCATATTGCATGTATCTCGTATAATAAAGGTCCTTTGAATAGAATGTTAGGTATTCACGTTTCGAATAATGTGATTTATTATGTAGCAGAGTATTGTTTATGCAACATGAGTAGAAGTGGCGGTTTGCTGAAGGCTGAAAACTGAAAAATGCAAATATCACGGTTAATATTCAAGATAGTAAATAATTGTATATAACAATAATTATAGCATATGTAATTTGCAATAAGATTGAATCTATACAATTTTTCGATCCGACGTATGTTATATTTATATTCAGAATTATATTTATATCCGGATAGGATATTGTGTCAACTCATATTAGTCAACCCTTCAGTGGTTGTGTAAAATATTATCAATGGGCAGAGAAAAATTCCCTAGGATCTGCTATAATAGGCTCCTATTAATAGTTCAGAATCCCACAAATATTATCAGATTTAATTGGGTATCTCAAATTAAAAACCTACTAAACTCTTTAAATTTCATTGACATCTGGCTTACTCAAGACAAAAAACTTAATTAAATTACACATTAGCTCATTAGTAGAAGTATACCAAAGTAAATTACTTTCTATAGACCTTGAAAAACTCCAAATTTCAAATTATAGTCCGTTACAAAAGGCAATTTTCACAACTACCGGTTCGCCTCAGGAATTTCTAACTATTGGTTTGCCGTTCCAAATTGTAAAAACCATTGCACAGCTAAGAACGTCGAGCATCTATTCTATAAAGTTTTCAATGAAAAATGTTTACTACAATATTAACCCAAAAGAAATTTGCTCGTTGTGTACTTTAAATATGAATGAGGACATTTATCATATAATATTTCAGTGTCCTATTTACTCCCCTTTCAGAGAACAGTATTTACCATCCATCAAACAGCCAGCTGATAATTCACAACTTCATAATATTCTAAATAGTGACTAACTAGAGAAGTATATATTAACACTTTTAAATATTTAAGAAATAGTTACATACTTCTTGAATCTTATCTGAGTTAACATTGTTAAATTTCTCTTCTTCTCTTAATTGTTTTTTTTGTTTATTTAGTACTGATATACCTATGTATTATTAACAGGAACCAAGATAAATGATAAGTTTAATGAAGCTATTACGTTGAAAATATAATGTTTTAATATTAGGTAAGATAATAAAATATAATGCCACTTATTAGTTTAGATTTTTCTAGAAATGTTAATGTAAATTCTAGTCAGTTATACTCAATTCTATTTTGTAAAAATATGTATGTATGTGTGTGTATATATATATATATATATATGCTACTAACATAGAAAAAGTCCGTCCCGCAGGGGCTGCCTAAACTAAGCAGATTTCCCACGTGAAGGATTACAATAGAGAAATTTCAGGAGAGCCAAACAGTTACGAAAATGGCCGAACTAGCTTTTGGCGGGAAACTCACTTTCGTCCGTTACCTGCCCAAATTTAATACAAATACAAATATCTGGTTAATATTCAAGAAAGAGAGTAAATGTATATAACTATATTTATAGCAAATTTAATTTGCAATAAGTTTGATTTTATACAATTTTTCGATCCGACGTATAGTAACGAAGATATTCTGAAAATCCTTCCCTCTTAACCTCTCCTCCCACTGGTCCGATTTCAGCCATTAACGAACTTGATCTGTCTTTTTACATAAAACGACTAAGTACCAAGTTTGGTAACGATTAAAAAATTATTATTATATATATATATATATATATATATATATATATATATATATAGATAGTGTTTTGAACGGACCTCATTTTCGCCATCTCCTAGGTAGGATCGATGGACATTTGAAGATAAATTTCGAAAATCGCGTCATGAGTACAACCTCAATATCTGATTTACCTGAAGGGAAATCTGCTAAAACTAACCTCATTATATAAGGCCTATAAGGAAAATCGGACCACTGATAAATAAAATTAAAAAAAAAATTATATATTTATAAGAAGATTTGATTATTATTTTCTTTTGTGTATCATAAGAAATTATTTATATTATTTTCGCTGACATAATTTCTTCTGCTACTCCTGAACGGATCGTATATCACTTTCAAATGATGTTCAGCAAAAAAGTTTGTTTAGTTTATTTTGTAGGTGTAGAAGGAAGTGATGTGGTATCCACATCCAATTTGTTCTCATGCAGAGTATCACTCAGAGAGAATTGGAGAATAGAATGTGAGATGACGTCATGTGAGTGTCATTACAGCACGTGGGAAATCCGCTTAGTTCATACAGCACCTGCGGCTCGGACTTTTATTACAGACTGTTTTCGCTAAACTAAATTTTAATGCCATTTCTTGGTGAGATATTATGTTCAAAGTTTTGCTTTTAATGAATTTCATTGCTAAAGGTGAGTTTCCACCATGCTGGAAGGGAAGGGAGGTGGCTAAAGTAAATGAGTGAGACGAGCAGAGAATGTGCCATAAATAAAAACGAATAAAAGAGGAAAATAATCTTGAAAACATAAAGTTACTGCTAGAAATTATTAACCCACTTAATGGAATTTGTCTGGCAAATCATTTATTTAAGCTTCACTTAATTACATTTAAAATTACATTTTCGAGAGGAAAATATCCAGAAAAAATATTTTGCTTATTAATATATTTCCATCAGTTATTTCATGTTGGGTCTTTGGGATATAAGAACTAATTCGTAACTTTTCATTATACATTTATTACGAACTAGTAAATGAATGTAAACCTTTTGGCAGAGTCCCCTGAATTTAATTCAGCTATTGAGGTTTCCTTCGTCGAGCCAAATGTGTTAATTCACTTCAGAGTCTAGCCTTTCCTCAAAACGGGGGTTGGTGGTAGTTTTCCTTGTAGACATTTTCCTAGGGCACCCTTAATTTGAGGACGGTTTTTAGGGAGTCTCAACTTTTCCTCAACATGTCTTTTACACAGAATAAAAATCCATAACTTACATTTTGTAATTAATTTGTACAAAAGAACTCATCATTCCTGTAGCAGTTTCCTTAAAATCGTATTCAAACTCGATGAAGGAAGAAGGGATCGGTTTAAGTACTGTTTACCTGGGTACAATAGATTCCTACTTAATTCTGGCGCACATGTTTAAGATATAAATTGAGTAGTTTATAAGTCGGGACAACTCACAAGAATACTGCAAGAAGAATAGCTATGACACCACAATTCGAATATCAGACGCTCATTAATTCTTATACAGAATAGTTTTCTTTTTGGACACCTCTTACAAGGGTTTAAACATAAAATAACAGTACTATATCGTTTTTAAGGGTAAAAGTATAAATGCATTAATAAAACGAAGGAAAATAGAAAACGTTTTTGTTATTACATATTAATCTCTAAACACTAAATAACTCCATTATAAAATTTGTTGCAGGAAAAGAGAAAAATAAAGCATTAAAATGAAGCAAAGTATTATATACTATACTAAAATATATTGAAGTACAAACAAAACGTGATCAACGAAAGTATTCCTAAAGTTTAAAAAATGAAAATGTCAGGAACAAACCTAAATCTATTACAAAGGAGGAATACAACAAACAAATTGAAAAATATTCTACTCCTTCAAATATTCTTGTTTCTACATATATTCCAATACAATGTTTTATTTTTCAAAACTTTTGGGAAATAAGACAGCTGCCAAGAATTAGTTCAAAAGTACGACGGGAGCCCTTGGGGAGACAGAACTATGAACTGATTCGTGTTTTGTAGGAAAAGTGACCGTTGTGAATGTCATTCGGCGAATAACTCTTCGAAAATTAGACAGGTTCTGATCAAACATTCCTTCCCTAACTAGAGAAAAGATTTCCCCAACTATCTACCGTCTCTAGTCTAAAAGTCCGTCACGCAGGGGCTGCGTACACTAAGCAGAATTCCCTCGTGAAGTTACCAATAGATAAATCTACATACTGGTAACAAAATACCACCGTAAATATTAAGTAAATATATACAAACCATAATAAGAAACCCCCCGATGGGAAGCGTCTGAAATGTAAACAAACAGGTCTGCCAACCTCACACCGGAAAGTTAAACCATTACTGAAATATATCAAAATATAACATTCTAATTTTATTGAAAACTATATACTATATCTAGTACTGTAATTAATAACGAATCAGAATAAAATCTATCTAAATCAATCAAATATTTGTAGTCCAAGAACTTAAAACGGGGGGAGGGGTCACTGGAACATATTTGCATGTATCTCGTGTACTAAAGATATCTTGAAATCAATATTTGGCATTTCAGCTTCGAATAATGTGTTTTATTACATAACAGAATATTGTTTATTTAACATGAGTAGAATTGGTGGTTAGCTTATGGCTAAAACTGAAAAATACAAATATCTCCGGTAATATTCAAGATAAAGAATACATATATATATATATATATATATATATATATATATATATATACATATATATATATATAATAATGTTTATAGTACATGTAATTTTCAATAAGATTGATTCTATACATTTTTTCCATCCGACGAATAGTAACGGAGATATTACGAAATTTTGAAAATCTCCCCCCTCTAAACCCCGTGGTTCGATTTCAGATATTAACGAACTTGATATTTATTTTTACATAAAACTACTAAATATCGAGTTTGGTAACGATCAAACAATAATTGCGACCACTAGAGCGGTAACAGACCTCTCTTGTAATATATATTTACAATTTTGAACGGACTTCATTTTCGTAATCTCCTAGGTAGGATCGATGTACATTTGAAGAAAACGGAAGAGGTACGACCTCAATAGCTTATTTATCTCAAGGGGAATCTGCTAAAAGCCAATTCCAGAAATAAATTTAAATTGCGTACAATTATTTCTTCATTACGTTAGAAAAAAAAGAACCAATTACACACAGGGAAAACTGAGGAATAAATGGAAAATGAAGTAGCTCAATCTCATTGGAGAAAATTATAATTAGCATATTGTATTCAGAAGGATAAATTGCATTATTTTTATTAACTTTCGAGTTTCTACAATGTTCGAATAATATATTACATTATATTTTTTAATATAAGTAAATATACTACGTAAATTAGGTTTCATATATATATATATATATATATATATATATATATATATATATATATATAAAACATACAAATTATATTATATTTATTGCTGAAACATATTAATTCAAAGTATTTTACTTCACAATCAAAGAAAATTACTGTTTTCTGTTAAGAAGTCAAATCGGATGAGTTTTTTTTGTTTTTTTTTCCAAAACAGTTAATTATTACTACTACATGATGTTACTCAAATAGTCCTAGGCCGCCCTTATAAGCTCCGCCGAGCTTATGCAGTTGTCCGCTAGTTGGCGAAAAAGTTTCGGGAATCCCAGATGACACCATACAATCTAATATATATATATATATATATATATATATATATACTTGTTCCATGTTCAATTAGACATTTCCAGATCAAACAACTTCCAAAGGAGACTAAAATAAATCGAAGTCGAAATCAACAAATTCTAAACCAAATAAAATTATTTTGTTTTCATATAGAATTCCGTCTAGACAAATTTCATTTATTCGTCTATTTTCACTTTAATTTAAAAATTATCTTTAAAGGGGTGATGCTTTTCAGGTAACTGAAAAAACTTTTGGAAAACACATTAGGAACTATAGAGGATTCAGTAATCATTGACGGACCAGTTACATAGTTTTAGTGCAAGTTTTGTTTTTCATTTAAGTACATCCATTTTATTGGGATCCTCAGTAGTTTACCGGGTTTCACCATAAGTGTGGGCAGACTAAAAAATTTTCAACCAGTTAACATGATAATTTGTTCAAATATAGACAGTAATCTGAATATCCTGCCCAACCATAAACACCTAGAGAAGAAGGCCGCCGAGGACATTACGAAAATTATGTCAAACATTCAAGAAGGCTATGATTATTGTTATATGAAGATGGCCATGTTGTAAATAACGCTACAGGAATATAGGACAGGAAAACCAGTTCTCAAAAAAATAAAAAATGAACAACATTATCCCTCAAAAAATTTGAATTTAAAACGTACAAAGTTTAAATTGAAATGGTCGGAGTTGAAATAGATTTAGAAAAAATAGATTTTGATTTGGAATAAAGTTGTGTGTGTGTATGTGTATGTGTGTGTGTGTGTGTGTGAGTGTGTGTGTGTATATATATATATATATATATATATATATATATATATATATATATATATATATAGAGCCGGATGTATTAGGGAAATTTGAAAAAGAGAAATGGGATATGCGGTCCCACGCTGGTTCACTTAAATGAGCTGCAAAAGATATAGACTTGCTAACTAACTAAAAAAATATAAAATACAAGGAAGTAAGCTAATTGGAAATTGAAGAACACATATGTTTTCTCCTCTTATAATTGGGCTTCATCTTAACCCTTTAAGAATGAGTTGACTAGAAGGTCAATAGTAAATAGCTTAAAATAAAAATAACTTTCATCTTAAATAATATCATGAAAGTGTATTTTATTTACTTATGACGTTCTACTTTGTCCTTTCATAATAATTTATTATTCAAAACACGTTTCAGCCTTGAATTTCAGATCCTTTACAAGATGTTATTTCTAAAAAGCTCTTTACGTCATTACAACAACGACCTAAACTTAAATTAATTAAGTAAAATTACGCAGTTATTTATGTATAGTCAAAAAAACTAAAATATACAACTGGAATTAATAAAAATAACTGGTGTTTCAGTTATAAAGGTCGGTTGTTTACTGGTTATTAGCTGATATAAATGTTAATGCCAGCTGGTCTCTTGGGGCTAAATATAATGGCGGATCTATAGGTGCCGATCAAGTCTTCATATGTCCTTGCTTATAATCAGCTCTGCATGTCGGCCCAGATCGGACTGTTCCTTCTGAAAACACCAGATTGCGGTGGTGTCGTCTGATAAGGTGTTTGGCGAAGATGAAAAATCCGTCACGCAGGGGTTGCGTAAAGTAAGCCGATTTCCCATGTGAAGTTTTACAATAGAGAAATCTGCATACTGGTAACACAATACCACCGTGATTAAATACAAACGGTAATGAGAAATCTTTCAGTTAATTAAAATAAATTCCCAACTGAAACGGCTTCTGAATTGTAAGAATAATTTATATTTTAATAACTCAAATTTTAGTAGTCCAAGAACTAAAGAAGGGGGGGGGCGGATGAACAGAACTGCTAAATATCGAGTTTCGTAACGATAAAACAAAAATTGCGACCGCTAGAGCGTTAACAGACAAATATATATATATATATATATATATATATATATATATATATATATATAATTTTGAACGGACCTCATTTTCGTCATCTCCTGGGTAGGATCGATGGACATTTGAAGAAATTTTTCGAAAATCACGTCATGAGTACGACCTCAATAGCTGATTTCCCTTAAGGGAAATCTGCTAAAAGTGGACCTAAGGCGAGCTCTCTATGAATTTAGTAGATGTAAGCAGTCCCCGATAGCATCCTGAAGAAAGGAGCCACATCTAAATTTATGAATTCCGTTTTAGATGAAATCAATCTAAGTAATGTATATAAAACCCTCCTGATAAATATAGTTTCAATTATACAGCAGTTGCCCTTGAAGTTGACCACAGAAAGCTAGATAAATTATTTAGTTTTATGAAAATTCCAAATTTATATAAGGAAATTTAAGGCTCCATCCAATAAGCAAATAGGTATATATTAGTGTAAGTTCATGTAGGTATCTGGATGAATATATATATTTTAATAAAATAAATAAATTATTATTTTTATTTTTAACCCAATATTTTTATATTTCCTCATAGTTTCATAGCAAGGATAACTAATAAAAAAAATTTTTTTCCGCGCAAACTGCATTCATAATGCCCTACATGATTCTTTGCTTATCTACAACCTCTTTAGGGCCATCCATTTCTGGAGAGCTCATTTCCTCTTACGTTCGTTGTGTCCCTTCCTCACTGTAAAAAAAAAAGTCCGTCACGCAGGGGCTGCGTAAACTAAGCAGATTCCCCACGTGAAGTTATACAATAGAGAAATCTCCATACGAGAGCCGAGCAATTACCGAAACGGTCGACCTAGCTTTTGGCGGGAAACACTTGTGTCTTACTGCCCACATTTAATAAAAATGCCAATATCTCGGTTAATATTCAAGATAGATAATAAATGTATAGAACAATATTTATAGTAAATTTAATTTGCAATAAGATTGGTTCTTTACAAATTTTTGATGCGACGTATTGTAACGGAGATATTTCGAATTTTCGAAAATCCCCCCTCTAAACCCCCCCTCCCACTGGTCCGATTTCAGCCATTAACGAACTTGATCTGTCGTTTTGCATAAAACGTTTAAATATCGAGTTTGGTAACGATCAAACAAAAATTGCGACCGCTAGAGCGTTAACAGACAAATATATATATATATATATATATATATATATATATATATATATATATATATATATATATATATATACACACACACACACACACACACACAATTTTGAACGGACCTCATTTTCGAGTATTACATCACTAGCTATGCAGTTATCGATCCGACGTACAATAACGGAGATATTACAAATTTTCGGAATCCTCCCACTCCCACTTGCCCGATTTAAGCCGATAACTTCATCTTCAGATTTGCATAAAACATTTCATGAGATCAAACAAAAATTGCGACCGTTAAGGGTAATCTGCTTAAAAGTATTGCTTTTTAATGAAGTTGTGTTATTTTGAATGATTGAAGAGTTAGGATGTATATCTCTTGGATATTTATTAAATGAGATTTGGAGATGGTGGAATATTATCCAACGGAAAATGAAATAAGTTATTTATGACCTGGCGTAAATGAACTGTATATTACTGTTGTTTATCTGCAATGGGGGTAGTTTTGGAAATTTAAAATATCTCATTTATTATAAGTCCGATCGAAAAATTTACAAAACCAATCATATTCAAAATTTAATTAAATTAAAAAATATATAATTCACATGCTTTCATGTTGATCATCTTTTAGCAGATTTCCCTTAAGGGAAATCAGCTATTGAGGTCGTACTCATGACGCGAGTTTCGAAAAATGTCTACAAATGTCCATCGATCCTACCCAGGAGATGACGAAAATGAGGTCCGTTCAAAATTATATATATATATATATATATATATATATATATATATATATATATATATATATATATATTTCTCTGTTAACGCTCTAGCGGTCGCAATTTTTGTTTGATCGTTACCAAACTCGAAATTTAATCGTGTTATGTAAAAAGAAAGATCAAGTTCGTTAATGGCTGAAATCGGACCAGTAGGAGGGGGGGGGTTTAGAGGGGGGATTTTTGAAAATTCGAAATATCTCTGTTATTATGCGTCGGATCGAAAAATCGTATTGAACCAGTCTTATTGCAAATTAAATTTACTATAAATATTCTTCTATACATTTATTCTCTATCTTGAATATTAACCGATATATTTGCATTTGTATTCTGTGTATGATCGGCAGGGGTCGGCTATGTTCGGGACGTTTCGCCGAGAGCTCTGGCGGCCGTTTCCATAACTACTCCACCCTCTTGAATAGGTTTAGAGATACCTTACTACAACAGTTCTTATTGGGCAGATTTATCTACTGTATAACTTCATGTGAAAAATCTGCTTAGTTTACGCAGCCCCTGCGTGACGGACTTTTTATTTTTTCTTGGGTTGAGCATATTCTCTTTTTACATCCTCTGGCTTATATTTCTTTCTTTTTATATTATAATTACGTTGTCAAAATTAAAGTTATGGTTCTATTTAATCGCGTGGTCGGCTAGGTACATTTTATTGTCCTTTTGATCATCGTATATCACGTCTTGTCTGATTCTTCTTATGAGCAATTTAGATGATTCCCTATATAACATTTATTGCAATCCATAAAGTTTATTTAGTATACATTATATTTGTTATCTGTTGATATCTGTTGACCTGTTAATTAATCTTATATATGGCTGAAGATATTTTTCACTCTGTTTTGATATTTCCATGTGATTTATCCAATATCTTTACATGTCGATGAGATTATTGTAAAACCTCACGTGAAAAATCTGCTTAGTTTACGCAACCCCTGTGTAACTGACTTTTTTTCTCTAAATTTTCCGGGTTTCGAGAATCCCTTTAAAATAAAAGAAATATTCATACAGAAAATTTAGTTGTTTTTTTATTAAGAAGTATGTATATATATAAAGTAAGGAGTATGTGACCCCGGATTAGCACAATTGGGATTATCCGTGGATGAGGTGTATTCGAAATGGAAGGCGGTTGGCTTTGTAGATAGAGTTACGGGGACTCATGCCCGAGTCTCAACGTGCAATTACTGATTCTCTTTCACCTATCATCAATCTCTTCTAATCCAACGAATTATTAGTTGTTTCCTCATCATGAGGGGCTATTGATTATTCATGGGTGGCTGGGAGAGGTGACGGCGGCATTGTATTGGCATAGGCGGTGAACACATTGGCATTTCGGTTTTTGGCATCTTCCCAGGGATTCATATACCTCAATTTAGGCCAATCCACCTTCCCCGACCTTTACTAATTCTTCTACTCCCCAGCTCCCCCTCACCACCCTCAATGCTTCCTACTCTCAACTATATATATTGTCTTAACTCATGAGTAACATTTATTTTGCGGATTTCCCTTAAGGGAACTTAGCTATTGAGATTGTGCTCATGACGCGATTTTCTAAACATTTCCATCGATTCTCATAGGAAATGACTAAAATGAGGTACTTGCAAAACTGTATGTCGACTCTTGCTAACACGAACCTCAATAACACGAAATCCTCGATATCACGAATTAATTTTAATCCCCTTGGAAAAACCTGTCTAACACGAAGAAATTTCCATACGTAACACGAACTAATTTTCAAACGTGTTGCTAACAGTCTTAAACAGAAGAAGATAACGGACTATTTCAACTACACTAGTGGGATTGCAGTAATATGGTCGGTATTGCTTACTCTGTTTTACACGATATTTATTATGTTTACTGTAAGTATTTTTTATTATACTGTACCAAGTTAAATGTTTAATTTTGAAGCTGTAAGGGATACAGCAAAGTTTTTTTTTTATTTTAATCAACATTATGACTGATAGTGTTTTCAGTTTTAAGCAAAGGAAGATTAATCAGTGGAATTAATATTATATTTTCTATTTTCTGTGTTTTACCGTTTTTGTTTTAATTATGTAAATATATACATATTTTAATTCATTTAAATATTCGTAAAATATTAAGATTATGTAGATTTGTAGAAGATGTAGGGTAAAATCACAGTACATTTTTTTACCTGTGTATCACGAATTTTCATTTAGTTCACCTCTATAACTCGAACTATGCCTAAGACGAACTATACATAACACGAACAAAAATGGCAGTCCCGTGGAATTTCCTGATAGCGAGAGTCGACTGTATATACTAAGGTACACGGCGTAGCTTGGGAAATCATTACAGGTTGAATGATGGTTTTTATTTTTGGCAATGCTTCATTCTGTATAACAACACTTCTGTCTGGGCTTATAGTTTTTCCGTGCTGGTCAGGCAGGGGACTAATAGAATAGAAATTTTAGTTTGGAAAAATAAATGAAAATAAGTCCCTAGGCAATTCCTTCTCCTTTTTTTTGGCACAGCGTGAATAATTCAAATCATAATCATGGATAGCGGTTATTAGAATTAAATATTACCTATAATGTACATATTTCCTGCCAGAAACGAATCCGAGATTGTGAGCTTAGTTGTATACATAATAGTAAATTTGGGTAGAATGCAATTCCATCATTTCACAGGAAATAAGTTAACACAATTAACTGAGTTAATTTCCAATAACTTCCTCCCCCGCTTCAGCATCAACATTGCTATACCTAAGTTATTTATTTAAAACATTAAACAAAATTTTTTCTAGTAATTTATATACTTGATATAAGCGTTTCATGCAAAACTAAATATGAAGTTCATTAATAGCTAAAATAGGGGTGGGTGGGTTTGGTGGGGGAGAATATTGAAAATACAAAATTTCTCCGTTATTATACGTTGGACCGAAAAATTATACTAATCTTATTGTAAATTTAATTGTCTATAAATGTTGTTATACACATATTTTCTATAAGGTTCATAATAACCGAGATATTTGGGAGTTTTTAGTTTTCATCCTTCAGTAAACCCCCATTCCTACTCTGTCATATTAACAAGCTGCCCTTATACCATGAACCCTTTATGCTAAGCTTAACTACCAAATATTTTTTTCAAGAGACCTTTATTATTCGAAATACTTTCAAATTAATTAAGATTTTACGTTCTTGTTTCGAAGATGTTTACTTGATCTATATCATACTCGATATTTAACTGTTTCAGTCAACACTAAAGATCATATTAGTTATTGGCTGAAGTCCGACATGGAATAGTGGGGGTTTAGAGGGGAGGGGACTCGAAAATTCAAAATACAGTCGATATTATGGGTCGGATCGCAAAGTGATTTTGGACCAATATTGTTAACCTATTGATGCTCTACAATTGTTGTGGGTATCAAGTATTCAACGAGTTATTCGTACTGTTTTGTTTCCTTTCTTCAGTAACCTAATCCCCCCGCCCACCGCTCCCTTTTACTCATCTGTTTTAGCAGATTTCCCTTGAGGGAAATCAGCTATTGAGGTCGTACTCATGACGCGATTTTCGAAATTGTTCTTCAAATGTCCATTGATCCTACCTAGGAGATGACCAAAATGAGGTCCGTTCAAATGTATATATATACATATATATATATATATATATATATATATATATATAAAATTGTAACCTCTGTCTGTACATTGATTTTTTTCGCGAAATTTCACGATAACTTTTCGTTTCACATGTCATAGACACCATAACTGGATTTTGTTTCTTTGGTGTGTTTGTTTGTTTGTTACCTTTTCACGCATAAACGGCAGAACCAAACTTTATGAAACTTGGTATGTATATTACTACTAGCCCAATTTAGACTTTAGGCTATATTAATATTCTCTGAAACGAACAGGAGTGGGGGTTATAAGGGAGGCCTGAAATTAAAAATAGCGATATTTCGTTTCCTATTGCTTTTTCAGCAAATATGCACATAACAAAAGTTGTTTATTTTGTTATTTAGAGTAACCTTTGTTATATGCACTTTTGCCGTATACGGAAGTATACGTATTACTGTATATATGCACTTTTGCCGTATACGGAAGTACTTTTGCCGTATATATTTGCCTTTTACCACTCTAGTGGTCACAATTCTAGTTTAATCGTTACCAAACTCTATATTTAGTCGTTTTATATGAAAAGACAGACCGAGTCCGTTAACGGCTGAAATCGGACCAGGGGGAGGGGGGTTTAGAGGGGGAGAATTTTGAAAATTCGAAATATTTACTAGTTACTGTACGTCGCATCGAAAAAATGTGTAGAATCAATCTTAAAGAAAATCAAATGTGCTATAAATATTGTTATATACATTTATTCTCTATCTTGAATCTTAACCGAGATATTTCCATTTTTCAGTTTTCAGCCTTCAGCAAACCCCCACTTCTACTCATGTTACATAAACAATACTCGGTTATGTAATAAACCACATCATTCGAAGCTTAAATACCAAATATTGTTTTCAAGAGACATTTATTATACGAGATACACGCAAATATGTTCTGGTGACCCCCCCCTTCTTAAGTTTTTGGACTACTTAAATTTGATTGGTTGAGATACAAATTATTCTGATACATTATAAATTACAGTACTAGATATAGTAGTTATCAATGAAATTAATAGTTTGTATTCAGATATATTACAGTAATTGTTTTTCATTCAAATAAGAAGTTGGCAGAACTGTTTGTTTACATTTCAGATGCTTCCCGTCGGAAGGTTTCTTATTATCGTTTGTATTTACTCCCTTAATATTAACGGTGGTGTTGTGTTAGCAGTATCTAGATTTCTCTATTATTAAACTTCACGAGGGAAATCTGCTTAGTTTACGCAGCCCCTGCGTGAAGGACTTTCTGTAATTAGTAAGCAATATGCGTACAGGAAACAGGATCCTTGTGGCTTCTTGATGGGCGAAGTGGAAAAGAGTTAGTGGGTTGGTTTCTGGTAGATTTTGCAGGAAGAGGTCTCATTACAACTGGCCTAATGTCGATAGGATTTGTGAGGGAGTAATCCGGCGGTAGATAATAGGAGAGGGAGAGCGGCTGGGATGTGAATGTGGAGGGCCCCGGGGCTCGAGTGGAAGGAGCTGATTCACAGCTAAGAATTCAATGTAGAGCTGGTGAGGACGAGTAGTTGAGAATATCAGCCATCGCCCACCTAATGAGCTCTTCTCTTTAGTTCAACATCAACTTAATGAAGTATAGTAAAAGTGAGAAGAGAGGAATGCACGCAAAAAGATTTAATAATTAATGAACATACTATTCAGGAATGCCATTTCTTAATTTAATAATTTTTTAATTTTGTTATCTCATTAGGTGGGCTCCTACGAGCTCGGAGCTCCTTCAAAGAAAGAACCCTGAAAGGAACTCCTCAGGAATAAGACAAAATTAAGGTACGGTTCATTAAATAATAAATAAACTGTACTTCAATTGAATGTTGGGCTATTCTGATTAAATATTTAATTAGAAGTGCTAATAAGATTTACGCCTTTTCATTAACTTGTGGATTCCATTGTGCCTAATCCAAGCCCTTCAATATGACTTACATTTTATTAGTGAACCTTTTCAAACTGGAACACAAAGCTAATTTATCATCATTTCAGCACTTGTTATTTTTTTCCTTCTAATAAAACTTTATCCCGAATCCAAAAAAGAATTTTACATTATTATCATGACCACTTTAAATATATCATTAACTGGTTGGATATGTATTAGGAGAAGGACTTTTTTATTAGTACAATAGATCTCCCAATTAGTAAGAACATACACATTAATAGTGTTCTCAATGCCTATATATTTTTCAATTTTCCATTTCTGAGGAGAACATCCATTAAAAAAGATTGGTTTATTTGGAGTTTCGGGTAGAACCTAGAAATAAGTGCTTGTAACGAATCAACTTGCTGTAGTCATGAATAATTATTTCATAAAGAAATGTGTTTATTTATATAATATACATATATATATATATATATATATATATATATATATATATATAAAATTGTGTTGTTTTTTTTGATCAGGTGTTGGTGAAAAAATCTTACACACTTAGTACTCCTAATGTAAACAGAGGTACAACGGTTATGTACAATAGTTTTTAAGTATCTTTAGTCTTGCCCTGAAGAAGGGAAAAATATAAAATAAAATAAATATTCTCGAAATATTGGAATGAATTAAGATTTTTTTACCAACACTGACCAAAACAAGTTTATGATTTTGCAACATAAATAAAATTGATAAATTTTATCTTAAATATTCAAATTCTAAGTTTATTTATGATTACTGAACCGTTTTCTGAAATTAAAAAAAAAAAATGTTTTATTTAATTTTCAGACGTCTATTAGAGAAATAATATATTAATCTCTGACTGAAAAATATAAATTAGCATTTCAAAAGAAAATATTTGTGTGTAAGTGTGCGCATGTTTGAATATGGGTTTATATTCCTGTGTCTCGCAAATATGTAAATGACCTACTAAGTTATAAATAGATTTGTCTATAGGAAAATGAAGTGTGAGTTTTAAAAATAATATTTTAAGTTTCAAGATAATACTTATTTCTATTATTTATTTTGTTATAGGCTATTCTTTTAGGTGTTGGATTTTAAAAGATTTCTGAGCCAATCATTCTGGCCGATGACTGTATTTAGGATGCTGACAGTTTCAACCACCTTTGGTATTCTTGTTCATAGCAAGATGTTTCAGGGTGAGCAGCAAGATACTGTTGTTATTTAATAAAAATAAAATTCAAATATGAACATCAATAGAAAAAAACCAACAATTTTATGTTTAAAATATTTGAAACTGGACCAATCGCTATCCGACATAAAAGTAAGGAATTGCTGACAAAATAATAATCTATAAGTTGACTTTAAGTTTGAAACTGGATTTGGTAAAAATAAAAAAAATAACATCTCATAAAACCAACGTCCTCGATTCTTTGGGCATTTACCTTTGTATATTTTTAATTTTCAAAATAATTTGTTTTAAAATATTTTATATATTTTCTTCGAATATTCTAGTATAATTTAATATCTAAGGAGTAAATTGATAGCAAAAGGAATAGCGTATATTAGTTGATAGATATATAGAAAGACCTAGCGGGACGGCTAATATATTATTGATTTCTATTTTTAGCTGGTCTAGCCAATCTTGTAATAATATTTTTAAAGTGTTTTAGTATTTCGGAGTCTGTTTTATTACTTTTATCAAAATCTGAAAAAAATTTCATAATAATGATGTTTGGCTCCTGAGAATGCATACGGATAGATACTCAAAACAATTTCAACAAACTGGGCTTGGATACCAGTTGTTATATCACTCCTGGCTGAGTCTATTATAGTGGACTCTTTTGGAATCAATAATAGTCACATTTAACGCTAATAATGATTTTCAAAAAGAAGTTTGAATTAGAATTTCAAGTATTATTATGATAACAATTACATTTCTAGCAGTGTTATACCATTATTTGTAATTTTATGTAAATTGTGAATATATAAATTAAAAAATGAATTAATTCAAAAACTTAACAACCACTGTTCCAAGTCATGGAATTAATAAACTTTTTTTTTTCAAAATTTCTATGGAAATAGCCCCTTGTGAAGGATTGTGGACATTCGAAACGCGTTGGGGATTAAATAAATGTATGTATGTGAATGAACTGAAGAAATTATTTTTCTGACCCATCATGGTTCAAAACACTCTGATATATCAGAGTTTTTTGAGCCGTAATGGGTCAGAAAAAAAATGTTTTCATTCAACTACTGTTAATTTAATTATTTAATTCGTCATTGAAACCTACGTTTGCATTTCATTTTTTTTTCTGCCTTAAATAATTTTATTTTACTAATAGTTTATTCATTGTATTAAAAAAAATCGTTATTATGTATCAAGCACATGTTACGTATAAATGTAGGTATGAGACTTGTGGCAAATAAACTCCCATCCTCTAGGGTTGCTTCCGGAAATAAATAAATAATATATATATATTTAGTCACAATTTTGGTTGTCGTTACCAGACTCGATATTCAAACGGTTTATGTTATACTAAAGATCTAGCTTGGCCAGAAGGAGGGAGGGGGGCGGTCGGAGACAGGGAAAATCAAATTATTATGAATCAGAAGGAAAAACTGAATGTAACTAATATATTTTCAATTCCTAAAAATATTTTTCCATTCATTTTTATGAATTGCAAATATTTTAATTTTGTACCATTCAGTATTCAGAGCATCCCCAACTTCTACCGCTCCAATTTTCACTTTGAGTAACTGGCCCACTAAAACATTATATCTAGCCTGTATTTCAATTCCAGTGTACATTTGCTTATTACTACAGGTGATGTAGAGAATATATTTTAGTTGAAATCGCCGGCGTGCCATATACCAATCAGCTTATGAGAAATCTGCTTAATACACGCAGCCCTAGCGCGAGGGAATTTTTTTATTTATTTTTAATAAAGTTTCTTCTTCACAAAAAAACAAAAAAAAATGATGCCGCCAATAAAAAAGAGTTTAATATAAGGTACTCATAAAGTCAGGTACTACGGGTTTTTTTATCTTTTAAAACGAAAAGGATTTAAATGGTTTATCTTCGATAATGAGAAAGGAACTCGTGTGAGATAATACAATAAATATTCGGAGCTTGAACATGAACCGAGGTTGATTCCCTACCTCAGTTAAGGTGTTACTTTATTCAAAGAATTCCTCTTTGCCGGTTTTACGCCATTTAAAGGCATAACTTCGGTACTGAGGAAAGTTTCCCTCTTCTATCTTTCCTATTTTACTAAAATTAACTCTGTTTAAAAACTACAGGGCTCCCGAGTTCCAATTCCTTTGTTTCATTGGAATCCTTTTCACTCATCGGACTGTGACTTCATTAAAACGAATTCTTCATCGCAGTTTTTGTTCCTAATCCTGGTCAAATTCGGTCTAAAGGACTAGAGATAGGGCGTTCTAAAATTTTAATTTAGTTAACTTATTATTTTATGCGCGTTACCGTCCGTCCTACCTTAACCAGTTTTGAAGAAGTAAATTTGTTTTCAAAATATATTAACATTTTCTCTTATAACAATGGAAGTCGATATACACAGTGCAAAAATGTCTCAGTTATCCTGTGTGTTTAAAACAAAAAAAAACCAAATGAATGTAAGAAGATTTTAGGAACATAAGAATTTACTATAAAATACACTTTCTGAGCTCCAACTCCTGTTCCAACTTCAGCCCTTAACGAGCTTGATGCTTAGTTTTACATGAGACATTTAATTATCGAATTTAGTTATTATCAAAACAAACTTTTAGACGACAGAGCGTTAACAGACATATGTATTGTATATAAATATTTTGGTTTCTCTTGAAGGAAATCTGCTAAACTCGAAATACGTCAGAGCTAATTATAAAGTATTATTAATTTTGTTACCTGAATAAAAATCTGAAGTCGTTTATACTAAAATATCACAACTAATCATTATAATTAAAACTATAACTGGAACAGCGGTGAATATTATGATTATATAAATTGAACGTGAACATACTAGCTTCATTAAGTACAGCGCCCAGGAATTATAGATTATAGATCCCCATCGTTGATTGAATGAATGTAGGACATCTTTTTCAAAGATATTTATCACTAGATATGTGACGGTTTTGCCATCACTGGAGAAATGGAAGCATAAAATAAATAATAAAAAAAAAAGTGAACTGAACCAAGAAAAAAAGTCCGTCACGCAGGGGCGTTAACTAAGCAGATTTCACACTTACGTCACGTATATGCATTTATCTCATGACATAAAAGTTCAATGAGAACAATATTTGTTATTTTGACTTCAAATAAAGTGCTTCATAATATAACATCTTATTGTTGTCTTATTGATCTTATGGCCTGAGTAGGAGTGGGGGATTATGGAACGCCAAAAACTAAAAAACGCAAATATCTCAGTTAATATTAAAGATAATGAAAACATGTACATAACACCATTTATAGAACATTACATTTGCAATAAGATTGGATCTATACAATTTTTGGTCCGGCGCATAAAACGGAGATAATAAGAATTTACCAAATCCATTTCCTAACCCCCCCCCTCTCCCCAATCCGATTTCAGGCTGGATGAGTAAACAAAAGCATAAAATAAAAAAAAAGGAGAACGCCCAGTGCGCTGATTTCCCACATTTCGAAATGTTTAAGCTAGACTTGGTATTTAAATTTAAATCAGTTTTCATTTGTTGGGGCGTACATAAATCCATATAGGAAATAGCCATGTGTACAGCTCTCCACCCAAATTATTATTTTATCTAATTCTTTATGATGTTTCGGCATTTTTTAGTCCTCTTCAAATATTCCTATAAAATAATTTTACATTGTCAAAATAAAATTATACAATCCATGATAAGTATGACAATATATCATAACTTTTAAATGTATCAATTGCTTTATGCAATTTTACCTCATATCTGAGTCCTAAATTACTTATATTTCTTATGAGGAGTATGATCCGCTCGTTTCTCCAATAAAATTGCTAATAAAAGTAAAAATTATTTTGTTGACAATGTAGAATTATGTTATAGGATTATTTGAAGATGGCCAAAAAGACCGAAACGCCATAAATATTTAAATAAAATATTAATTTGGGTGGGGAACAGTACACATGGTTATTTCCTATTTGGATTTTAAAGTCATAAAATAAATAGACATACATTATTTTCATAGTAAGCCCAAATGTTATCTTACTATTAACAAAATAAACAGTGGGATTTTACTGAAAGCTAGAAAGAAAAAAATAAAATACCAACCCGTTAACCAATATAAAAGTTAGTGTAAAATCTACTTAGCCAATAGGCAATGAAATAAACGCGTTTGACATTCTAATATGATTCGAAACGAGGGATAGTAATGAAGATATTGTTGATTTTACATTTCCATACATTTATTAACCCCTATTTTCCTGTAGATGTTTTTACCAAAAAACGAATTTTTACTTTAGTTTTCCAATGATTGTATAATTATCCAGATTTGTAATGATCAAATAAGATTGATGGCACCTTTAGCATTAAAAAATGATTTTAAATGTTAACATCGTCTTATGCAGAATTGTCACTGACACCACGCCATTGGGGAAAAACTGGAGGTATATCAAACCTCCCGAGATCTTTACTGCCGGATAGCCTTATGCTGATTGCAATGGGAAATCACAAGAACTCCTTATCCTCCTGATCGACTCCCTTTAACGTTTGCTTCTGTGGAAGTAAGGTCTTCCTGTCCAGCGGTTCAACTACAAAGTTTACCGTGTAGATACCACAACACTCACGATATGTATTTTCATAAGTATTTGTTGTATACGCCCGTATATATTTCAACGGACCTAATGTATGTTTTATCAAAAAGTACAAACTGCGGTGGCTCGGACATGATGAAAGAATGAAGGCCATCACACTGACCAAGAAGATTATACATAGTACACCTGGAGGAAATAGGAAAATGGCTCTCAATGACCTGGAGGAGGACTTGCGAAGGTTGGACATTCATAATTAAAGATGCTTGCCAAGGAAAAAATAATAATGGCGAAGCAGATACTAACACGTTAGCTGCCTGCAGTCTACGGGTATACATGATATACTCCACCACTAAGTGCGCAGGTCCCCGGTGTCCGGGGAGTATTATATTTGTCTACTACCGCTCTAGCGGTCGCAATTTTGGCTTGATCGTTATCAAACTCGATATTTAGTCGTTTTGTGTATAAGGAAAGATCAAGGTCGTTACTGGCTGAAATTCGACCAGGGGGAGGGGGGGTTTAAAGGGAGAGAATTTTGAAAATTCCAAATATATCCGTTACTATAAGTCGGAAAAAGTGTATAGAATGAATTGTATTGCAAATTGAATGTACTACAAATATTGATATATACATTTATTCCCTATCTTCAATATTAACCGAGGTATTTGCATTTTCCAGTTTTCAGCATTGAGTAAACCCCCACTTCTACTCGTGTTACGTAAACAATACTCAGTTATGTAATAAACCACATAATTCGAAGTTAAACTACCAAATATTGTTATCCAGAGATTTATATTATACGAGATACATGTAAATATGTTCTCGTGAGACTAATAAAATTTGATTGATTGAGATGAAATTTATTCTGGTTCATTATAAATTACAGTACTAGTTATAGTATATTATTATAGTTCAATAAAATTAATATGTTATATTCTGATCTGTTTCAGTTATTGTTTTTCTTTCCGGTGTCGGATAGAAAAATAATAACTGTTTGTTTACATTTGAGACGCTTTCCGCCGGGAGGGAAAAGATTTCTTTTTACCGTTTGTATTTATTCACCTAATATTCACGGTGGTGTTGTGTTAGCAATATGTAGGTTTATCTATTATTAAAATTCACGTGGGAAATCTGTTCAGTTTACGCAGCCTCTGCATGACGGACTTTTCATTTACATGATGGAGCTATGCATTTAATTTCATGTGTCTTTTTTACATTAGCCCCGCATTTCAAATTAGGTTATAACCACATGATTTTAGAAATACTTCTGAGATATTAGTTTAATAAATGTTACAATTTATTACCTTCTACAGCTGTTTCAGAACGTAAGTAGCATCGTTATTGATAAACACGAATCTAATTCAGCTCTCGAGTGCTTTTTCAAGTGAATCAGAGGCTTTGAAATATTACCAGGATTTCTGGATTATTCACAGAAAGAGGACTTATTGACCTCAATAATCTGTCCCTAACAGAAGCAAGGAATCATTGACAGTGTGCATTCTATCAGGCCTGGAACAACAATATACTCTGACTGCTGGAGGTCATATCACTGCCTAAAAAAAGTACCAGGAATGAAATATAAACATTTTACTGTTAACCACTCTAAAAATTCCATTGATATGAAAACTGGGGCACATTCACAACGTGTGGAATCATTGTGGTCTTTACTAAAATGTAGAAATAAACGTGAATGTGGAACAAGGAGAACAATGGTAGACTCCTACATATGTGAGTTCGTCTGGCGAAGAAGGCATCAAACGATGACTTATTTAATGCAATATTATCAAGTATGAGGGTATATTGGACACCAAAATAATGCTATTTTTGTTAACTTTATACTTTTAATAAATGTGGTTCAGTTTCTCTTAAACCTTTTTTTTTTTATCAATGTTTATAATAATTTATTAGTAAGAGTTTCATCACTGGTATTTCTAAAATCATGTGATTATAACCTAATTTGATATGCGGAGCTAATGTAAATAAAACCCAATTTCATTTATAATATACCTTATTATTTTTAGGTTTTTTTGTGTTATCAGTTCATAAATTGGTGTCGTTGTTGGTTAATTTTTTCTCTCTCCAAAAGAGCTTTTTAGATTTAGAAATGAAGGATAGTTCAAACTTCATTTTGGTTAAATGCGATTATGACAGATATAGAATAATGTAGCATTCGGTATGATTTCAGTAGTAAAGCAGACTATTGAATTGCAGAATGAAGTTGGGCAGACAGGTAGTAGCTAGCTGGAAGGGCAGACAGGAGTGAATGGTGTCTCTAAGAGATACCTCTCCCCTTCTGCTCTAATAACCAGCGATGCTTTATCATTGCTTTTCTAATGTGAGCACCCATTAACTTTTACTTTTCCAAGTAATCAGTCATCACCCTCTATCTGCCTCCTCGCCGATGGGAAAGGCTAGTAGAAAATTATCTTCTCACTCTATTTTGGATTTCACTTTGTTCATCGCCTCAAAATGTACGTATGTGCAAAATGTTCCTATTCTGTAACAACCATAATTTTAATGAAGTTTTACCAGATTTCCCTTCAACTATTGAGGTTGTACTTATGACGTAATTTTCAAAAAATTTCTTTGAATGTCCATCGATCCTACCTAGTTGATGACGAAAATGAGGTCCATTCAAAACTATATATGTATTTGTCTGTTACCGCTCTAGGGGTCGAAATTTTGGTTTAACTGTTACCAAACTCGATATTTAATCGTTTAATGTAAAAAGAAAGATCAAGTTCGCTAATGGCTGAAATCCGACCTGTAGGAGGGGGGGTGGGTTTAGAGGGGAGGAATTTCCAAAATACTTGATATCTTCGTTATTCTGTCGGATAGAAAATATATATAGAATGAATCTTATTGCAAATGTAGTGTTCTATAAATGTTATATACGTTTTTTTCATTTTCTTAATTATTAACCGAAATATTTGCATTTTTTACTTTTCGGGCTTCAGTAAACCCCCACTCCTACTCATGCCATGTTAAAAATAAGCTGTTATATTATGAACCACTTTATTTGAACACTAAATACAAAATATTGTTCTCATTGCAATTTTACGTTTTGAGATAAATGCAAATGAGTGATGCACGAGGGAAATCAGCTTAGTTAACGCAGCCCCTGCGTGTCGGTCTTTTTTCAGTTTTTCGAGATTAAATTAAATGCAATTAAGTTTTAAACATAATTAAATGCCCGTCATGCAGGTGGTGGAAAATGAAAGCACTGGAAAATGATACGCTGATGATCTCAATGCACCTCTATTCTCTAATTCTCTAATTCTACCGCAAATAAGAAGTAAATGCATGAATATTCACAACCTGGCAAATTATATTCACTTTGGTATATTAATTATTACTATTTATTAACGTCCACTTTTTGTAACCAAGGCTGATTGGAACGGGTTATCTGTAGGTTACCACCCTTTTCTGGCCAGGGTGGGACTAAGGATTTTATTTAATGAATTCCGTCACTAAATAAATTCCTACTGCCTCGGCGGGAATCGAACTCGCCACTCTAGGTTTACCATGTGAGATTAAAACCAACGCTTTAACTCACATGACTAACCTAATTTGGCATATTAATAATAGTTTAATAACAGGTGGGCGTAATGCTGTGTAGTGCAGGTGTCCCATGAAGTGTGAATGAGCATTTCCTTTTCTCGAGGATCTACAAGTGCCTATCCACTGTACGACGTCTCGAAGCAACCAATAAGCCATCCAGCCATCCTAGCTGATTCTCCTCACGACGAGATAACACCAACCATAAGGGTTCCAGTTCCTCTGGCAACATATTGTCACCCTCCTTTCATCATACGAGAAAGACCGTCACGCAGGAGCTGCGTAAAATAAGAAGATTTCCCGCGTGAAGTTTAACAATAGATAAATCTACATACTGCTAATACTACAGCGCCGTCAGTATTAAGTGAATAAATACATACGATAATAAGAAATCCCCGACGGGAAGCGTCCGATATGTAACCAAACAGGTCTGTCAACTTCTCATCGGAAAGAAAAACAATTACGGAAATATATCAGAATGTAACGTATTAATATCATTGAAAACTATTTACTATATCTAGTGCTGTAATTTATAATGAATTAGAATAATTTTTATCACAATCAATCAAATTTAAGTAGCCCAAAAACTTAAGACGGGAGGACCAAAACATATTTGCATGTATCTCGTATAATAAAGGTTTCTTGAAAACAATATTTGTTGTTAAAGCTTTGAATAATGTGGTTTATAACATTACCGAGTATTGTTTATGTAACATTAGTAGAAGTGGGTGATTACTGAAGGCTGAAAACTGAAAAATGCAAATATCTCGATTAATATTCAAGATAGAGAATAAATGTATATAAAACCATTTATTGTAAATTAAATTTTCAATAAGATTGAGTTATACACTTTTTCGATCCGACTTACAGTAACGGAGATATTTTGAATCCTCAAAATTCTCCCCCTTTAAACCCCCTCTCCCCCTGGTCCGATTACAGCCGTTAACGAACTTGATCTTTCTTTTTACATAAAACGACTAGATGTCGGGTTTGGTAACAATCAAACAATAATTGCGACCTCTAGAGCGGTAACTGCCAAATATATATACACCCACAGACACATACACACGCAGAATTTTGAACGGACCTCATTTTCTTCATCTCCTAGGTAGGATCGATGGACATTTGAGTATTACATCAATAACTATGCAGTTATCGACCCGACGTACAATAACGGAGAGATTACAAATTTATGGAATTCTCCCACTCCCACTTGCCCGATTTAAGCCAATAAATTCATCTTCAGATTTACATAAAACATTTCATCAGATCAAACGAAAATTGCGACTGTTAAGGGTAATCTGCTTAAATGTATTGCTTTTTAATGAAGTTGTGTTATTATGAATGGTTGAAGAGTTATGATTTATATCTCTTGGATATTTATTAAATGAGATTTGGAGATGGTGGAATATTATCCAACGGAAAATGAAATAAGTTATTTATGACCTGGCGTAAATGAACTGTATATTACTGTTGTTTATCTGCAATTCCATGAAACCATTTTGACTCATTCATTTAATTAAGAGAACAGATAGATGTGTCCTAGACAGTAAGGGAGCATTCATTTATTATATAAGATGGCTTCCCTCCTTGGATTAAAACTGAACTATTTGCATGAATTATAAAATCCATAGAAATTATTGTCAATTAAATTGTGTTGAGAACTGGTGATTAACTTTATTAAAGAACGGAGTGCTAGAATGGCTGAAGGGAATATTCGCTTGATTACTTCTTGAGATAGTAATTGCGCCGAGGCATCTTTTTAAATATGATACTAGCTATAAAGAAAACCGATGTGTAATAAAATTAAGTTTAAATAATCGTTTTCAATTTTTATACATTATGTATGTACATGAGAGTAGTATTTCTGGTTTTATAAATTAAAATAAACCTTAAATAATAATATTTCTCCATTGTTTCATGGCAAGGGAAAAATTACAACCGTTCTATTCATTCAACTAACGCCCACAGAAAACTAAAACTAATTTATAATGTGGTATGTAATAAAGTATGGGAATGTAATAATAAAATCCAAAATTATCACGCCTCTCTCATAGCTTCCAGTAACGAACTTGATCTCTAGTTTTACATAAAACCCTTCAATATCGAGTTTGTTAATAATCAAACAAACATTGTGACCTCTGGAGCGTTAATACACACACACACACACACACACACACACACACACACACGCACGCACGCACGCACTCACGCACGCACACACACACACATATATATATATATATATATATATATCGTTGTGATCGATGGAAATTTGAAGGAATTTATCAAAAATCGTGCCATGAGTACAACCTCAATAGCTGATTTCCCTTAGGAGGAATCAGCTAAACTATTTCTGGATTTCTGAAGGTTGTACAAGAAGCATTTTAATAAAAATATATATCAGAAACGAGTGTTCTTAACTAATTGATGCACAACTTATTTTGTATAGACACACACACACACACACACACACACACACACACACACACACACGCGCGCGCGCGCACGCACATACACAAAGGGTGGGGGGGGGGTTAGAGGAGCGATAATTTCGGAAATTAGAAATGTTATATATATATATATATATATATATATATATATATATATATACACACATATGCATGTATAGTTTATATATAGTTTTCAAGAGACCTGTTTATCGTCTTCTCCTCGACGGACAGTTTTCAGAAATCGCGTCATGTGTACAACCTCAATAGCTGATTTGCCTTAAGGGAAATGAGAATAAGAGAAGAGTAGGTCAAAGGGGGGGGGGGTGAATCGAAAGTTCGAAATATTTCATTTATTATGAGTAGCTTGATGTTCGGATCGAAAAAGTCTTTAAAACAAATCTTGTTGGAAATTTCATTTTCTATAAACATTGTTCTACACAATTTTGGCACTGTCCCAGAAGCACAATTGTTTTTGTCACATCCGAGAAGGATCCTCTTGAGTCGTTTTAAACATAAGTTTCGTGACATCTCATTTCTGCTTACCAATGCATATGTGATTCAATTATAATCTTTTCCAATGACAAGGAAGAACTTGGGAAATGAATTCTGTCACAAGCCTGACGTTGACAGTCTGAATGAAAGGGAAGGGGACAATGTGTCTTCTTCATGTCAAATGCCCACTTGTAAGGGGCAGGTCGAAAGTAAAAAAAAAATTAAAAAAAAGAGACAGAGAAAAAAGGAGAAAAATACAAAAAAGATAGGATTGTTGGAGAAAAGGACTGAAACGTGGCGCCCATTAGAGACAACAAAAGAATCAAAACAAATACTCGGGAGCGGAGGAGGCACTGCTCCTGCTGGGAAGAGGCACAAAAATCGTCAGACAATAGAAGAATGGCTAATTAGTGATAGAGGTTGATGATGGGGGGGAGGGGAGGCGCACGGTTTTATAAAGTGCATAATTGTCATGTCAGGAGGCAGGCTGCACCACCCACGATACCCTCCCTAGAGGAGAGACCTACACCCACAACCCCTCACATCCTTAGGGAAACGGGCGAAAAAATATCTTGTAAAAAAACAACACCCTCCCCTCCCCCCCCCCCTCTGTTATTGTTCTTTAAGAGCTCTGTCACATCCGTCGTCTGGAGAGGCGAAGGGTGGGGGACGTTTCGAAAATCGAAGTACTATATGATTCCCTTGAGCTTTGGAGCAGGCAATGCACAATAGTTTTCTAATTAACACACTAAAACAGATGACAAAAAAAGTCGGATTCATATTTCAATAGAGAGTCATGAGTTCTAGTAGATTTTCTACCGGCGAAACCAGCAGCGCCTGCGTGAAGAAAGTTTTATAATCAGTATTATCTATCAGTGATCGATTCAAGGCCAAATTGTGTGTGGCACACATCCTGTCATAAAATCTAGTTGAAAAAGGTTCTAAGGAAAAATATTAAATAACCTTATTTTCTTGTATACTAGGAGCAATAAGGGATAGAATAATAAAGAATGAAAACTCTGAAAACATGTAGCTGAAACAAATATGACCGAATAGGGTAAAATGGGAGTGGAATGTAAGAAAAAAGGATTTGGAGCTGAAGTTCCTATGCACTAAGCCTATCAGACAAAAGGAGTTTATTTCATCTTTTCTCTTTGTACCTTTCCCTGCAATATTTCCCTTGTTAGTTTCCACCTTCCTGCTATGACAACATATATGACAAAAACCCTTGACTGTAAATCGATACTAGGACAATGGTGGATAAGAAATAGTTACAATTAGATAAAATTGAAGTACGGACCCGGAGGACATGAGGGTTCTTAATACCATTTTTAACAACCTTATCTTGAATAACTTCTAAATTGTTTAAACATATAGGAACTTAAATACGAATGGGGGCATTGTACTTATCTTGTAAAAGAGCGATACGCCTCTTTTAAAGACCCCAATAATGCTCTATTCAAACAGAAGTAAACTATTATTGCCAATCAATCGGTAGATGCAACCATTATGTTTACCAGATTTCACTTAAGGAACCTTATGAATCGGTTTTTGAAAAATTTCTTCAAATGCCCATCGATCCTACGCAAGAGATGAGGAAAAGGAAGTACGATTAATATATATATATATATATATATATATATATATATATATATATATATATATGTGTGTGTGTGTGTGTGTGTGTGTGTGAACGCTATAGGGGTCGCAATTTTTGTTTGCCAATCTTGATATTTAAAGGTTTTGTGTAAAAATGAGAATCAAGTTTGCTAATGGTTGACATGGGGCAACTGGTAGAGGGCGGGGTTCACATGAGGGGATTTTCGAAAATGCAAAATAACTCTGTTATTATTCGTCAAATCGAAAAATGTTATAGATACAATCTTATTTAAAATTTAATGTTATGTCTTACATGCGTTTTCAGTATATTGCTTTTTAATCGAGATATTTGCATTTTTTAGTTTTCATTTCTCATTCTATTTAGTTTAGTTCTTGCCTTCTTTCAACTGGAAAGGAACCACATTTCAACTACTAAATTTGCCCCAAATAAATAGATTAATAAACAGGGCAAGCTAAATAAAAATTACAAACACCAGAGACGGATTTCAGACACTAACTAGGACAATCTCGACTAATATTCAAGCTAGAAAAAAGGGTATAGAACAACATGTGCAGAAAATTAAATTTGAATCAAGATTGCCCATGGACAATTTTACGATCCGGCTTATAGTGGCGGAGATAATTTGAATTTTTCGATATACTGCTTTCTAAGCCCCCCTACCCCGGTCCCCGGATTTCAGCTGTAAAAGAATTTGATCTTTTATATGTCTTCTTGATTTGAAATATTTATATATCGAGTTTGGTAACGATTAAAGAAACATTTTGATCACTGTAGTAGTAACAGACAATTAAATATATATGAACGGACGTAATTTTCGTCATTTCCTAGGTAGGAGGTTCCTCATTTGTGGAAATGTTTCGTAAATCGCATCATAAGTTCAATCTCAATAGCGATTTCCCTCATGGGAAATCTCCTAAAAACTTTTGAGAGCGATACAATAATTTCTATGCTACGCTGAAAAAATGCTTGCTGCTTGAAATAAAGTTAACAAAGTCGTCAAAATCCGCGTGTTTTTGCAAAAGGTGTAACAATCCCGTAGGATAAGAAAAAATAAAAAAAATACTACATTAAAAAGAGTAATCGTAATAAAATAGATGAAAATCCGTGCTGCCTTGCATTGTTTCAAAACATCAATAATTTTGACTTAAGGATTTATTCATTGCCCGAATGTAAATCACTTCTAACAATGTTAAACTTGTTATCAGCGAGCAGTTTGAATAACAGTGCGGTATAAAAGGAAATTAAATAGCATGCAAAAAAACAGCTTAACAGTTTGGTAATGAAAGAAATATAATTTGTTTAAGAAATTAGCAACAATGCACAAACAATTTTATTAAAATTTTAAAGACTAAGTACACAACTCTAAATTAATCTGAAATGTCGTTGACTGGGGGGAAAAACAAAAATAAATACAAGAAATTTGGATGAAGTATGATTTTTTGAAACATTGTATTGTCTATTACATAATATTTGTGTTGAAAAGGAAAAGAAATAATAACAACATCTGAAGTGTTTCCGTTTTATAAGGTCATAAAACAACAACTGCATCTATTATTAAACTGGAAACAAAGGAGCATGCGATATCTTCCAGCACTCTTCAGATATTTATACAAGATAATGTAATCTCCTCCGTTCAGGGTGGTTATTACTTGATCCCTGCTGAGAGTGATTAGACCAAATACTGCAAAGCGGAACTCCCGAAGAATGGGCCAAACAGCGAGGGAGTGATAGGTGTCTTCAGGTTCCTGGAGGTTACGCAGTCACCAGTTGGCGGTGCCATGTCTAATCCAAGGCTTCTTGTATACTGAGAGTTCTTTATATAAATAATGGAATTGTGCATCGGCAAGGTTTTGTTTAAATTTAGCAATTTCTATAAACAAAAGAAAGTCGTTAACCAAAAATTAATAGACTAAATTTTGATAAAGTATGGTGTAGTATAATAAGACGTGTAGGTGGAGGGTTCGCGAGAATGGAAAAGGCAAAATCGAAGCAGCACTGAATGGACTGACCGACAAATGTAGCTATTAGTCTAATAATCCTTGGCCAAACAATAATTGAATTTAATTGAATGAAACGATACTGTATAAAATATCCGTGGTTAATTAATTAAGGGGAATAATTGAGCCGGCTAATTGTGTAGGTGGGCTATTGTAGTAGCCGCTGGGTCGGGAGGGCCAAGGGGCAAGGGGGTGGGTTTGTGGCCGGAATCGCCCTTAATTGTAGCCGGGCAAAAGGGGAAGGGGGGGGGGGGGTATGCCCTAAGAAACGGCACACCTTCCATTCAACATTTGTCTCAATATAGCGGCGGCCCGCTGATGTTCCACCCGCAAAAACCCTCCCCCTCCCTAATGTACTGATTAATGCAGAGGTAAACAGAGGGCTGAACCCACCCCCAAACCGGAACCACTACCATCTTCGCTCTTTTTGTACAGGTTCAGTCACTTCGGAACCTATCTCGCGGTCTGCCCCCGCCCAATTATTCCACCGAATCCCATCCTTTATCTTTTTTGTTTATCTCCCTTGTAATTAGTTCATCTATAGGTATTCTATTATACAGATCTCTGATATTCAGAAGTTTTGACAGACAAATGATAACAGCAGCGAATTCACGTTTATTTTCTTTGAACGGCTCAACAGAAGAGTAAAATCTTATCGTAATATTGCATGTAAAATTTCACATCGTTAGCCATATGAATCTAGAAACTAGAGATTCTTATACGACATAAACGCGGTAAATAGATATATGTGAGTGTGTCTCCGCTAATATGTATATTATATATATATATATATATATATATATATATATATATATATATATATATATAGGTACATTCTTCATAGTTTAATGGCAAGGGGCACCAATATAACCACCTACCTTTCCTCACAAATTTTATTCAAAACTGTCCCACATGCTTCGTGGCTTAACTACCACCTCTTCAGGGGCATTCTTTTTCAAAAAAATAATATCATTAATTCTTAAAACGTGCGTCGCTCAATGGCTGCGTTAACTAACCAAATTTCCCACGTGCGTCACGTGCTTGAATTTTTGACAAACATTTAATGTTCAAAGTAAATGAGAATAATAATAGGTATTTTGGCTTCAAATAAAGCCCTTCATAGTATAAACGCTGCTGGTTAATATGACATGAGCAGAAGTGTGGGTTTATTGAATGCCAAAAACTGAAAAATGAGAATATCTCCGTTAATAATCAACATAGTGAAAAACCGTACATAACCATATTTATAGAACATTATATTTGCAATAAGATTGTTTTTATTCAATCGGACCCCTCCCCTAAACCGCATCTCCCACTGGTCCGATTTCAGCCATTAACGAACTTGATCTTTCTTTTTACTGAAACGATTAAATATACCCCAATAGCTGATTTCCCTTAAGGGAAATCTGCTGAAACATTGTTGCGAATGAGTTCTTCGAAACGGATAATAACAGAAAAAGGTCATTCACCTAATCACACAATGGAGGTAGCACAGACAACATCTAGAGCAGGGTACAGTATAACTGGGTTGAAGGTGTCCGAACGGTGGCCGACGTGTCTCGAGGGGAGAATGGACTGGATCTTGATGCCCATGGAAAGATCGTTCTCCCGACATACTGGATGTCGGCCTGAAGAAAAGAATTCTATCAGAGTCTCCCCTAGCTCGATGTACGTGAAGTATGAAGCAGCTCGTCACGTCTCCTCCTTGGCACTGGAAAATATTTTCGACAATGAAAAATTTCTCTTTTTTAGCAGGTTTCCCTTAAGAGAAATCAGCTATTGAGGTCGTACTCATGATTCGATTTTCGAAAAATATACTTCAATCCTACCCAGGAGATTGAGGACGTAATTTTTGTTTGATCGTTACCAAACTCGATATTTAGTCGTTTTTTGTAAAACGTTGTTACGTTTTTAACTCAAAAATGTTTATTTGTTCTAAACAATACTCGATATTTAACTGTTTCATTCAGAACTAAAGGGCATAATAGTAACGGCTCAAATCGGACCAAGAATAAGGGAGAAGGGAGGTTTAGAGAGGGGGAATTTGAAAATCCTAAATATTTCCGTTATTTTACGTAGAAATAAAAAATATATGGTGAGATGATATCACAAGTGTTATACAAGCACAGGGGAAATCTGCGAATTTTACGCCCCTGCGTGACGACCCTTTTTTAAATTTAAACTATCTAGGAAAAATGTTATTATATGCATGTATTATGTTTATGTATTGTAAATGAAGTATGTTTGTTTCTTAGCTTTTTACATTCAGTGTTTACTTATTGAATATTTGATGAGTTCATTTATGTTGATTTCCTATGTCTTATATTTCTCCTGTTTCATTATCTTGTGTAGTACTGATTACTGTGCCTTTTTTTCCTTCTGTCTTCCCTTCAAATATGATTTCATCCAGCTGTCAATATGTCCTCCACATGGGATGGTTCAATAGAAAATAATGATATCCATTCCGAGGCTAATTCTTTAGGGATGGGAACCAACTGGAGCCTGGTGGCCGAGGAAACCACCTGTAAGCCCTTCCAACCCTTATGACGCAGACAACTTTTTCCTTCACTGCCTCTGTTTGTGAGTTAAATGAACCCTTACGACCCTTAAAACTCTCACTCTTCTATCCACCCTCTTCAATGATAACCCGATAAATAAAAGTATGCCGCCCTTAATGGCCATGTTTCGTCTGGCAAAAAGTGGGACTTGGATTAAGCCTTCAAAACTCCTCGAGAAACACCCAGCCTTCATTTATTAATTTTTTTCTTTTAGTGTCCCCCAAACTAATAAGTAGGAGCCCCACTTATTAATGTCCTCTTTATGCACACTGTTTGGGTCAGATTTAGAAAAAGTCTTATTGACGAACGTACGTGTGAGGTTTATCTAAAAATGATATGTAACTCATTTACCACCACGTGCTACTATGACTAAGGGGGATGGATTATCTACAGGTTACTACCCTTTTCTGATTTTGATTATTAAAATAAAATTATGGATACGACGTGATTATTACGAACGTAATTCTTTTGTTCCGATAAGTTGTGAATGTTCATTTACTTGTAGAGGAAATCAGCTATTGAGGTCGTACTCATGACGGAATTTTCGACATTTTTCTTCAAATGCCCATCGATCCTACCTAGTAGATGACGAAAATGAGGTCCGTTCAAAACGGTATATATATATATATATATATATATATATATATATATATATATATATATATATATATATATATATATATATATTAATTTGTCTGTTACCAAACACGATATTTAGTTGTTTTATGTAAAAAAAAAAAGATCAAGAGATATTTGCATATTTATTAAATCTGGGCGGGTAGCGGATGAGTGAGTTTCCCGCCAAAAGCTAGGTCGGCCGTTTCCTTAACTGTTCAGCTCCCGTGAAATTTCTCTATTGTAAAACTTCACAAGGGAAATCTGCTTAGTTTACGCAGCCCCTGCGTGACGGAGTTTTCTTTTCTTTGTGTCTTGTTTAATTTACAAATGACGATGATTAGTAGGGACTTGTGAACAGCAGGGATGATACACTGAAGTTTAAATAAACAATGAAAGCCTCAAATGCTCTCTACACTAAACATCAATTTTCCTTTTATATATAGATAGATAGATAGATAGATAGATAGATAGATAGAGATAGAGAGAGAGAGAGAGAGAGAGAGAGAGAGAGAGAGAGAGAGAGAGAGAGAGAGAGAGAGAGAGAGAGAGAGAGAGATTTTGTTAACTCTCTAGCGGTCGAAATTTTCGATGATTACCAAACTCGATAATTAAACGTTTTATGTAAAACTTCAGATTAAGTTTATTAATTGCTGAAATCGGACGTGTAAGAGGGGGGGGGTCCAGAAAGAGTAATTTTGAAAATTTGAAATATCTCCTTTAATGAACACCTGATCGAAAAATAGTAGAAAACTAGTCTTACTGCAAATTTTATTTCCTAAAAATCTTGTTACATACATACATTTTTCTCATCTTGCATAGTAATAAAGCTATTTGGATTTATTAGTTGTCAGCTGTTAGTGAATCCCACTACTGCTCATTGCATATTAACAATAATTTTTTATATTATGAACCACTCTATTCGAACCGTAAATTCCAAACAACGCTTTCATTGAACTTTTACAGTGTGAGATGTCATTTTTAATTCTCGACATTTAAATATATAAATTTTAATAGCTTTATTTGAGCCAATATGTATAAATCTCAGGTGACGTTTATACTTTATACAATTAATTAATAGAAACATATTTGAGAATGTGTTCTATTTACGTATCTCACATCTGCCAGATTTCAATTTCAACGTTATTTTTTCAAAACGGCTTAGAGAGACAAACAGCTATACAAATGAGAATTCAAAGGTCAACCAAACATCTAGAGTTTGGAACATGAAGTTTCATGGTGTTTCAATATTCTTGTCTTCACTGTGGTGAGGAAGAATAGCCTGCTACAAATTAGATACTTAACTTGTTTTGGTAAATCAACTTTTTTTATTCAGAATCACCTTATAACTTTTCAAAATAGAGACTTTTTGTTCATTAGATTGGGGGGGGGGGATATAAAAGCCCGATATTTCACACGAAGTGGCTGAAAAGCTGTTATTAATAAAAACTATAAAAGTCCTCGTTTTTGTCCGACACGCAGGGGCTGCGTAAACTAAGCAGATTTCCCACGTGAAGTTTTACATTAGAGAAATCTGCCTACTAATAACAGTAGTAGTAACAAGTCTCTAAAACAATTCACGAGGGACGAGCAGTTACGGAAACGGCCGAACGAGCTTTCGGAGGAAAGCCCTGAATATAGCCGACTTCTGCCGACCACCCACAATACAAATGCAAATATCTTGGTTAATATTCAAGATAGAGAATAAATGTATAGAACAATATTTATAGTAAATTTAGTTTGCAATAAGATTGCTTTTATACAATTTTTCGATCCGACGCATAATAACGGAGATATTTCCGGATATATGTCTGATAAATATTATTAAAAAATAAATAATTTTGGAAGGACATAATTTTTGTCGTCTCCTGGGTAGGATTGATGGACATTTGAAGTAATTTTTCGAAATCGCGTCATGAATGTGACTTCAATAGCTGATTTCTCTTAAGCGAAATCTGCTTATACATTTTAAGTAAAATTGCTTCCAAAACAGAACAGACTAAATTTGCATGGATCGAGATATTAAAAACAGGACACAAAAACACCGAAGTTTTCCTGTTTCTAATGTTGAATAACTCCTCTTACCTTCCATTTATCAAAAATGGACAAACGTCATTTAGATAACAACCTAATTCGCTCAAAGTGTAAAATAAAATAGAATAAAAGATTAATTTTTTCAATGCTACATAACAAATGTGACTGTGTAAGGGACGCTGCTATCGAATGTCCCATAGTTTGCTGGTGTCATGTACTCAACAACACACCGTTACACCAGCCGATAAATAATAAAACCATTTTACTCACGTCAAGGGAATATTTCTTTGTACAGAGATAAGGATCTCCTTTGGTGTCTAAGCATATAAATTACTAAATAAAAAACAAAAACTAGAATATCACATTCCTTATAGTAAAAGAAGAAAAAAAAAAAGAAGACCAGCATATTCACCAGTCATCGGAAAGACAAATAAAAGCCCACACGGCAGGTTGGGTGCTCTCTCCAGAATGCAAATCCTCCACCAAACCCAGCCCTAACCACACTTCATCCCAACTTCAAGACTAGATTTAGACATCCTTCTTACCATTATACAAAGCACAATTTACAACCAGTAACTCGGAATGATGATTTCTTGAATGTGTGACATCTTACCGCTTCCCTTCACGGTAGTTATTATAACTTTACGATTAGCTGACATGAGCTGAGCGCTTTAAACAAGATATGGGCTACTTTCGACATGTTTTGGGCCAAACTTTTAAAAGTAGTGCATTTTAAACTAGTGTTCATAATTTTTAAAGAAAGATATCAGACATGAAAGTATATGACAATGTAATTATAATACAATTCATTAAAATAACAAAATGAAATGAAAAAAATAGGTACAACATTATACTTCAATCGTAATTTTTGGAACTATTACAAACAACGAAAGTTAAATAGCGACACCAAAATCAATGAAACACTTGAGTTTGAATTTGGGGAACTAATCCATCGATGTTTGGATTAATTCCACAGTTACAAAGACGTAAAGAATTTTCCAAATTAAGGTCATTAAGGTTTGCACGATGTTTTGATTTATTAACTTTCATCAATGAAAAGAACTGTTCGCATTTATAAGTACTGCCAAACGCAAGAATCTCGGCTTATCTTCCTCATTTGGAGTAAGTAGTGTAATATTTTTGTTTAATTAATCAAATCTTACAGCGGGCCGGTTGTTTTCCACATGTGCTTTAAGCAATGACAAAAATCCCATTGAAACTAACATGCACTTTTTTCTTTAGAAAAATGATGTACAACGATGAAACTATGGCAACTACAAGACACCTCATTTAAGAACGTTCATTTCTGATCTCTATTTTTATTAAAATGTTCAACCCTCAGAAATCTAGGGATAGTTTAGCCGATTCCCCTTAAGGAAAATCAGCTATTGAGTTTGTACTCATGATGCGATTTTCAAAAACTTTAGTCAAATGAATGTGTGAGTGTAATTTTAAACGGACTTAATTCATACGGTCATGAGTACAACCTCAATAGATGATTTCACATTAAGGGAAATCTACTATAATGCCAACAGTTTTCAGATCTTGTTAGTAGCAATAAAGCATAATCTATTTCTAAGGAGTGAATAAAAACTGCAGCTGTACTCAATTCCTTGATCCGTTTACCCCAAAATCTCAAAATTAATATTTGAAGTTTCAAGAACCATAGCCGTTCTACTTTATAGCTTTACCGTTAACAGACAAACTCATTCACACGCTTATTCCAAGCTGAAATACCACCTTTACTATTTGAGATACATGATTAAATGTTCTGTGTGTCTTTATCAATGAAGATTGAGAGTCCAAATATTTATTAGATGGATACCATACCGCATATTTAACGATTTTGAGTAAAACAAAACATAAGAGACAGTATTTCTACTGGAAAGAGGAAGGGATTAGAGGTAGAGGGAATATAAAATCACGTTTATCTTCGAAATTGTGCGTCGGATTGAAAAATGCGTTAACTAAGAAGATTTCCCACGTGAAGGTTAACAATAGATAAATCTACGTACTGGCAACACCACAGTGGATATTATGGAATAAACACAAACGGTAATGAGAAATCTTTCACAAGTTGAATACTTTCTAACATGTCCAATTATTATATAGAACTACTAGATTCTTGTCATAAATATCGGACTAAAATAATTTGAGATCAGGTACATCCTTCAATAAATTTGTATCTAAATAAATAAAAAAAAAGTCAGTCACTCAGGGGCTGCGTAAACTAAGCAGATTTCCCACGTGAGGTTATACAATATAGAAATCTCCATACGAGAGCCGAACAGTTACGGCAAAGGGCCGAACTAGCTTTTGCCGGGAAACTTAGTCGTCCGTTATCCGCCCAAAATTAACAAAAATGCAAATATCTCGGTTAATATTCAAGATAGAGAATACATGTATAGAACAATATTTATAGTAAATTTAATTTACAATAAGATTAGTTCTATACAATGTTTTGATCCGACGTATGTTAACGGAGATATATCTATTTTCAAAAATCCCCCCTCTAACCCCCCCCCCTGATCTGTCTTTTTGCATAAAACGTTTAAATATGGAGTTTGGTAACGATCAAACAAAAATTGCGTCCGCAATCTCCTTGGTAGAATTGATGGACATTTGAAGAAAATCGCGTCATGATTACGACCTCAATAGCTGATTTCCCTTAAGGGAAATCTGCTAAAACGTAAGTCACATGTTTAGAGTTGTATAAAGGTTGTTAATAAAACTAATTTATTGTATATAATTATTTAAATTGAGGAATTTTTTTACTATGTATTCTTGAATGAGACCTAATTTTTTAACGAATGTATTATATAAGTATGCATGTAAGTCAATAATTTGTAATGAATTTAATTAACATTAATTAGAAAATTGTTTACAGAAAAAAAACCTATTTGATGTATCCTATTATGTTATGAAAGCAATGAACGGATATAAAGAAATTTCATTTCGATGTGTTCACTATTGACAAGAACTATTGACGGAAAGCCACACATTAACAATATATTCTCATACCTACACAAAATTGAAATATATGACAACATTTAACATGCAAATTAAATCTGTTGTGTACAAAAAAATTTAAAATTATGTTCCACCAGCCATACATTTTTTTTTTCTTTTTTTTTTTCTTCTTTTTTCTTTTTTCCTTCTTTTTTTTCTGTATTATTGCTACGTTATTTGTTATTATTACTTGTTGTTCAGATATTTGTTATTATTACTTGTTGTTAAGGTACTTGTTATTATTACTTGTTGTTCAGATATTTGTTATTATTACTTGTTGTTAAGGTATTTGTTATTATTACTTGTTGTTCAGATATTTGTTATTATTACTTGTTGTTAAGGTATTTGTTACTATTACGTGTTGTTCAGATATTTGTTATTATTACTTGTTGTTGAGGTATTTGTTATTATTACTTGTTGTTCAGATATTTGTTATTATTACTTGTTGTTAAGGTATTTGAGAGGTATTTGTTATTATTACTTGTTGTTAAGGTATTTGTTATTATTACTTGTTGTTCAGATATTTGTTATTATTACTTGTTGTTAAGGTATTTGTTATTATTACTTGTTGTTCAGATATTTGTTATTATTACTTGTTGTTAAGGTATTTGTTATTATTACTTGTTGTTAAGGTATTTGTTATTATTACTTGTTGTTAAGGTATTTGTTATTATTACTTGTTGTTCAGATATTTGTTATTATTACTTGTTGTTAAGGTATTTGTTATTATTACTTGTTGTTAAGGTATTTGTTATTATTACTTGTTGTTCAGATATTTGTTATTATTACTTGTTGTTAAGGTATTTGTTATTATTACTTGTTGTTAAGGTATTTGTTATTATTACTTGTTGTTAAGGTATTTGTTATTATTACTTGTTGTTAAGGTATTTGTTATTATTACTTGTTGTTAAGTTATTTGTTATTATTACTTGTTGTTCAGATATTTGTTATTATTACTTGTTGTTAAGGTATTTGTTATTATTACTTGTTGTCAAGGTATTTGTCATTATTACTTGTTAAGGTATTTACTATTGTGTTACATGTTGTTAAGATATTTTTTGTTATTGTCACCTGCTGTTAATTTTGAAAGGGCAAATCACCTTCGATGTGGTGTCCATGAATAAATAAATAATACTTTACAACAGCTAGCGCGATGGACTTATATAGGAGTTTTAATGTCATTTTAAGACTTTCTATCTACACTGTAGCATACTTACCAGAAGAAAAATCACTATTATTCCAATTTTACATGATACTGATATTAATGAGCAAATAAGGCTCTATACATTCATGAAGCTAATCAAGGGAATCCTGATGTCCGAGAGGTTTGGTTATGTGGGGCCTGTGAGTATATAGATAAAGGGTGAAGGAAAGGGCATTTCTAATTCAAGATGAGAGGGATTGATGGGGGCGGTCTAAGTAAAGAGGATTGATGGATATTAGTGGAAAAGGATATAAAGTAAAAAAAAAATGTGGATTAATGGCTAGGTATATTCGTCTGTGGGGGCCCCTGACTGATGTCTGATTCTTGGCATATGAGCTGAGGGTTGGGAGGGCTCATTCATTGGGATAAATTAATTGTTACATTTACTTTAGATCGAATAGTAACTGGTTTTGAACAGAAGTTCGTTACTTAAATCGAAGACGATTAAATGTAATGTTTGCTTATAGTATCTAAAAGTACGTCACGCAGGGCCTTCGTAAACTTAGCAGATTCCCTATGTGATGGTGTACAATAGATAAATCAACATACTGATAACCGGCCCGGGCATATTAAGTGAATAAATAAAAACGTTAATCAGAAATCATTCAGTAAATTCACATGTTAATAACCTCAACAACGGAAAGTGTCTGAATATTAAACAAACAGATCAGCCAACCTCCCAGAACATAATCGATAGAAAGAAATATTTTAGACTGGAAAGTAACACAATTATTCAAGTATATCTAAGTATAACATGTTAATTATATTGGAGACTATTTTCTACAGCTAGTGCTGTAATTTATAATGTATCAGAATAATTTTTACCTCAACCTCTCAAATTTCAATAATCCAAGAATAAAAGAAGAGAAGGGAAGAACAAAACGTATTTACATATTTCTCACAAAGTAAAAGTTCAATGAAAAAAATATTTTGTTTTGAACTTTGGAATGAAGTGGTTTATAATATAATAGTTTATTATAAATGTGACATGAGTTGGAGGTGGGGGTTTACTGAAAGCCGAAAACTATAAAATCCAAATATCTCGGTTAATATTCATGATTAAAAAAATATGTATAGAATAACATTTACAGATCATTCAATGTGCAATAAGCTTGGTTCTATACAATTTTCCATCGGACGAATAGTAACGGAGATATTTCGAATTTTCGATTTGATTTTTCTTTTTACATGAAACGTTTAAATGTCAAGTTTGGTAACGACCAACAAAAATTGCGTGTTAACAGACATATATATATATATATATATATATATATATATATATATATATATATATATATATATATATATATATATAATTTTGAAGGTACCATCATCATCTCCTGGAATCAATTGGGGCTTGAAGAAATTTGTCGATAATCTTGGTATGAGGACGACCTCAATAGCTGATTTCCCTTAAGGGAAATCTGCACTAAGGCCAATCGATGAGTAAAACGAAAAAATATTGGCTATACAAATGCCAAGACCTCCGTTAATATTAAAGATAAAAAATAAATGTAACAATATTTGCAATAAGATTGGTTCTATACAATTTTTCATCTGTTGTAAAAAATTGGATATTTCTAATTTCCGAAACCCCCCCCCCTCCCACTGCTTTGATTTCAGCAATAAATGAACTTGACCTTTAGTTTCGCATGAAATATATATTGCTTAATATAATTATTCGAAATTGGTTAATTATTGATCAAACTAAAATTGAGTCCGCTAGACGCATTATATATATATATATATATATATATATATATATATATATATACACACACACACACGCACACACACACACACACACACACACTCACATATATAATGTTCAACGGATCTCATCTTCATCATCAGGTAGGATCAGTGGAGATTTGAGGAAATTTTTCAAAAATGACGTCATGACTTCAAACTCAAAAGCTGTTTTCCCTTCAGAGAAATCTGTTAAAATATATGTGACTATTTCCATATAACACATAGAACTCCACGAGGCTTCGCATTTAACATAATTCAAATGTATAGGAAGGCTAGATAACCACATGGAGGACTATTAATGTATTTATTTCGATTTTGTTTTATACAAGTTTGTGTATTGGGTGTGTGTGTGTGTGTGTGTGTGTGTGTGTGTGTGTGTGAATTATTATTTAAATACGAACTTCACTATAATATTTATAGATATATTGAAATCCATATGTTTAATATTTACATGCATACATAATTGTATTATATAAATTAATCTTACATATAGAATATGTATGTGTAATATTTTGAACTGACCTCATTTTCGTCCTCTCGTAGGTAGGATCGATGGAAAATTGTCGAAAGGTTTCGAAAACCGGGTCATAACCGCTGATTTCCTTTATAGACAGTCTCCTAAAAATCTTGAGTGAGCTCCTGAAGTTAGAACTTGTAGAATAGTAATACATAGCTTTATACAGTGGACTAGCGCCACCCCTCACCGTCCCACAGGGAGGTTCGCTAATTGGGATGACAGGGTGTAAGACGTGTTAATGAGGAGCCCAAAGAAACACTGCCTGTCTTTTCCTTAGTGAATGGAGCTACTTCTATAAAGAGTCTTTGCCAGTTATCAATATAAATAAAATTATATTTCTTCCTAGAACCTTTTTACCTTTTAATCTGATTCGATTAGCTATTGAGGCTATGCATATATAGACGCACTGCATTTTCGTCGTCTCCTAAATAGGAATGATGGACATTTGTAGAACTTATTTGAGGTATATATCGCGATGTACACAAACACACACACACACACACACACACACACACACACACACACACACACACACACACACACACACATACACACGCGCACACACACACACATACATGTATATATATATATATATATATATATATATATATATATATATATATATATACACTTACACACAATGTATTTTCGTTATTTCCTAAATAGTATTGGTGGAAATTTGACGAACTTTTTTTATGAATATACTCATGTGCATATGCATATATATTACATTATATATGCGTGTATATATATAGATAGATATATACATTAGAGTTCTTTTGAATTGCGAAGTTAAACACACAAACTTTATTATTATTATTTCTTAACGTCCACTTTTTGCAACTAATGCTAATTGGGACGGGTTATCAACAGGTTATCCTTTTCTAGCCAGGGTGGGATTTAGGATGTTATTTAATGAATTCCGTCACTAAATAATTTCCTTTACCCAGGCGAGATTCGAACTCGCCACTCTAGTTTTATCATGTGAGATAAAGGTCAATGCTTCCCCCCACCCTCACATGGCTAAACTGAGCCCCTACAAACTTTAGTGCTTTTTATCACTGCACAATTTATTTGACAATGCATTCCACACTTGGTTAATTATTCTTCACTACTGCTCACAATATGCACTAATATCTTCACTTCTTATTGCACAGTACTCACGGTCACGCGAATCACTGAAGATCACAGAACACGGCCCTGCACTGATCTTCACATAAAACACGGCATTACACTGATTTATCATACACCGCACTGAAACTTAAATGCTCTGTTCACTGGAGCTGCACTGAACGTACTGTTAGTCACTAATAAGAGAGCTGAGACCTAATTGAGTATCGGGCGAGCTGGGCTACTTTATAGACGGGCGGCGAAATCAAAGATAAAGGGTCTAGACTGGTCTAGGTCCCAGACTGGCGACACCTAGAATATTCCTGGTGCCAACTGTACTGCAGTGTTGCTTTCATTTACTACGTACTTCTAAAAATACGTGATTAACTTGCATTATTATTCAAGTATGCAGTTTTCGCAAATATATGTACATGTGTATGTATATATATATATATATATATATATATATATATATATATATATATATATATATATGCTGAGGGTACCTGTATGGTCAGCCTCATAATCTGCCAGTTTTGGTAATATTATTATTATTTCTTATTTTATTTTGTTTATGTTGTAGAAGGGAATTTGGGAGGTAGGTGCCTCAGGTGAGAGTGCAGCTTAATATTTCAGCATTATTTTTTATACTCGTATAAGTGATGGCTCACAATTTTTATAGATGATTTTAGGATAAGTGTGGACAATTCCTTCAAGATATATATACATACATATGTTCTATACCATCTTTCATAACGAAGTTTAGCCATCTAGATATCTGAGAGAGGCTTACCAGAAAATCCTTCCTGCTAACTACGCTGAACACTTAATGAAGATAGGGAGTCCCAGGTCTGTAGCGTTCTGTAGCTATTGGATATGTTGAAGTAGGAATTTAAGATAGAGAGGGAAATGAGGAGGGAGTGGATGGGTATAGGGATGGTATATGGGAGGTGGGGGATAACTATCGGCCGATATCGAGTTTTCAGGGGGATAGTAGAGGAGTCTACATACCCAACTGGCGGGCGCTAGCTACAGCACAGCCTGAATACCCTTTCGAGGAATGCAAACCATCCGTAAGCTCTTAGCTTCACTCCAACCTACCCCCCCCCTTCCTAACCTCTCTACTCTACATACATATCCCAGACCGCAGCAACACCATATAAAATATCTACTGCATATGGGAAACTCTATCATCCACCCACCTCAATTCCCTAGAAGAAGCTCCCTGCCACGGGTGAGGTTCCCTTAGCTTCACCACGCTCCATCCTATTCGCAAAATCCCTTAATTGATTAATCTTATATGTGAATCATTCAAATAAAGGGCTAGAAGCGCTAGTATAAATGATACTGTTATGATACCAGCCGGCGAAGACCGTCGCCACTGGCTGATGATCGAGTACAGCTGACAAGCGCTTTCGAAGCGATGGCACCATCTTCAATCCCGCGGGCCAGTGACGAAGGTCTTCACCGACAGGTATGACAACAGATAAATCATTCTTTATTTCGTCCAAAAGTGACCTCAATTTAGTATTCGTTGAAGAAGAAAGAAATGGCCGAAGGCCAATAGATGAAAATCACGTGAACTATCCCCACTGATTTTTTTTCCTGTACAGGTACCGTGCCCTCTATGACACCTCTTCAGGCGTAAAACACATTATAATAAAAATATTCGACCTTACAACCTCGGTGGTCACGTCAAGACTAAGAAAAGTCCGTCACGCAGGGGCTGCGTAAACTAAGCAGATTTCCCTCGTGAAGTTTTACAATACATAAATTTATATACTGACGACACAACACCACAGCAATATAAAGTGAATAAATACAAACGGTAATGATAAATCTATCAGGCAACCTCCCATCGGAAAGCGTCTGAATTGTAAATAAACTGGTCTGCCAACCTGTTCGAGGTGAACACATAGGTAGACCAATTCTTCACCGGAAAGAAAAACAATACTGAAATATGAATATAACATATTAATTTATTTGAAAACTATTTCCTATATCTATTACTGTAATTTATAATGAATCTGAATAATGCTGATCTCAATAACTCAAATTTTAGTAGGAAGGGGAGGGGGGGGGGGTCAACAGAAAGTATTTGCATTTATCTGACAAAGTAGAAGTTCAAGGAAAACAATATTTGGTATTGTTGGTAAACTTAGAATGAAGTAGGTCATGATATAACAGCTTATTATTAATATAACATTAGCAGGAGTGGGGGTTTTACTGAAGGCTGAAAACTGTAAAATGTTTCGAAAAATGCCCCATGAGTACGACCTCAATAGCTGATTTCCCTTAAGGGAAATGTGCTAAAATTAAGATCTACCATCTACACCTCTAACGTGTCTTCCCTCTATGTAGAGGGAAATTATTCAGTGTAGATATTTCACGAGTTTTTATTTATTGACCTTCGGCTATTCCTCCTTTATTCTTTATTGTAAATACTGACCCAATTATTGAATATGCCAATCTATAATTGGGCTTACACTTACTGTATTCTCTCTCTCTCTCTCTCTCTCTCTCTCTCTCTCTCTCTCTCTCTCCCTCTCGCTCTCCTCTCCTCTCTCCTCTCCTTTCTCTCTCTCTCTCTCTCTCTCACCTCTCTCTCTCTCTCTCTCTCTCTCTCTCTCTCTCTCTCTCTCTCTCTCTCTCTCCCTCTCCCTCTCTCCCCCCTCCTCTCTCTCCCCCTCTCCTCTCTCCCTCTCCTCTCTCTCCTCTCTCCTCTCTCTCTCTCTCTCCCTCCTCCCTCTCTCCCCCTCCCCCTCTCTTCCTCTCACTCTCACCTACTCTCTCTCTCTCTCTCTCGCTCTCTCTCTCTCTCTCTCTCGCCCTCTCTCTCTCTCTCCCTCTCCCTCTCCCCCTCCTACTACACTGTGATGTTTTGTGATGTCATTTTAGCAGATTTCACTCAAGGGCTTTCACTACACGCATTCTCTCGCCTCTCTCTCTCTCTCTCTCTCTCTCTATATATATATATATATATATATATATATATATATATATATATATATATATACGCTCAGGGATTCCCAAGTTCGCGTTCAACTAAAATCGCCAAATGCATTAATAAACTGCTGAGACTTGGTGTGCCATAATTGCGACCCCTTAAGAATCATTTCAGTCCATTTTCAACCACGTAATCTTCTCCAGTACTTCTCCAGTGACCATAACTTTGGAATTTCCAATGGAATGCCATACTTTTTATGACCGATTCTTGTAGAAGATCAAATTCTAAAACGAGTTATTCTAGTTGACACATCCTTTAGGAGTAAAACGCACAAAATTTTAATTCAGAAACGCCACGTTTTATGGAAAAATGCTGCCACATAAAAGTTGTAACCAACGAAATTATCTTTGAAACATGGAACAGTAAATGTTCGATGATAATATTTTTTATCCTAGATAAAATTCTTTCAGATCTCAAAGGAGATAATAATCTCTCACGATTTAATTTGTAATGAAATATATTTATTTTATTATTGGAGGGTCCTAAATGCTCGGGTTAACATTTATACTTTCCCAATAATTTTAAGAAATATTAAATCTATATTTTGCATTTTATTAAAGGAAGACTAAAGATGTTTTAATATTTAATACATTATTTGCCAAATACAAAAGAAGATACAAAGCGAAAACAGATTATATATATATATATATATATATATATATATATATATATATATGGTGAAGTATATAAGATAAAGGTTATTTACTTTTTTGACCCAACATGGCTTAGAATTATGATGTTTATTCATCTTCAAGATAAGATTAGTGTATATCTGTAGAAATCGTGGCTTGAGGACAATCACAATAGGTGATTTCATATTAAGGAAAGTTTTTTAAACCAATGTAACTCTGTACGGAGAATTTCGAAAGATGCTAGGGCAATGGGCGAAACCTTATCTGGTCTAGTATAAATTTAATGTCCTTGAAACAGAGTTGAAGGGCTAGACATAGAGGTAGGACGGCTGGGCCATTGCTGGAGCAATTAACCTTTAACGCTTCCCGGCTGCCTAGAGGGTGAATGACACAATTTTTATGCGTAGCATTTAACCTTTATGAATTATGGCTTGGGGTCGGGGCTCACTCGGAAGGGCTGATCACTCTCAAACAACCATATAGGAATCGATTATTTTTTTTACATCTCCCACAGGTTTTTTCGTTCCCTCTCACACCAGAGAGCCACTCATGAAGTTTAAGTGAAATTTTATGAATGAATTTTATTTTTTTGATGCGATTCATAAAACTGAGATATTACGAATTTTCGCTTCACCAATCGATGGCGGGAGTACAAAAAATAATGAAAACATTAAATCATTATTAAAATTCATTTTAGCAGAGTTCCCATAAGGGAAAACAGCTATTGAGGTCGTACTCATGACGAGATTTTCGAAAAATTTCTTCAAATGTCCATCGATCCTACCCAAGAGATGACGAAAATGAGGTCCGTTCAAAACTGTATATATATATCCGGAAATATCTCCATTATTATGCCTCGGATCGAAAAATTGTATAAAATCAATGTTATTGAAAATTAAATTTACTATAAATATTGTTCTATACTTTTATTCTCTATCTTGAATATTAACCAAGATATTTGCATTTGTATTGTGTGTGTGGTCGGCAGAAATCGGCTATATTCGGGACTTTCCTAAGAAAGCTCGTTCGGCCGTTTCCGTAACTGTTAGTACCTCTTGAATTGGTTTAGAGACTCGTTACTACTACTGTTACTAGTAGGCAGATTTCTCTATTGTAAAACTTCACGTGGGGGGGGGACAGCTATTGAGGTCGTACTCATGACGAGATTTTCGAAAACTTTCTTCAAATGTCCATCGATCCTACCCAAGAGATGACAAAAATGAGGTCCGTTCAAAACTGTATATATATATTTATCTGTTAACACTCTTAAACTCGGTACTTTAGTAAAAAGGAAGATCAAATTCGTTAAAGGCTGAAATCGGACCAGTAGAAGGGGGGTTTAGAGGGGGGAATTTCAAAAAGTCGAAATATCTCCGTTACTATACGTCGGATAGGAAAATTATATAAAGTTAATCTTATTGCAAATTAAATTTACTATAAATATTGTTGTATACATTTATTGTCTACCTTGAATATTAACCGAAATATTTGCATTTTACAGATTTCAGCCTTGAATAAACCTCCACTTCTACTCTTGTTACATAAACAATACTCTGTTATATAATAAACCACATTATTCGAAGCTGAAATCCCAAATATTGTTTTCCAGAGACCTTTGTTATAGGAGATACATTCTTATTAAGTATGTGTGGATAACGGACGAGGTGAGATCGGCTAAGGTCGGTTATATTCGTTTCTGCCGAAAGCTAGTTCGGCCGTTTCCGTAACTGTACGGCACTCGCATGGAGATTTCTTTACCTTATTACTTCTCGTAAGATATTTCTCGTTCTCGCGACCACATTCGCCTATGCAGGTGCTGCGTAAACTAAGCAATTTCCTAAGTGCTGGTATAGCATACCAAACTGATGAGTAGAAGGGAGGGGAGGGGAGTTACGGACGCAGAAAACAAGGAGTTATGAATAACTCGGTTAATACTTGAGTTACGACAAAATGCATAGAGCACAATTGCAGACCATCAATAGTTTAACAAGATTGATTTCAGCCAATTACAAATACGATCTTTAGAGTTGCATCGAAAGCTTAAATATCGAGTATAGTAAAATTCAATTAAACTATTTCGGGTAAAGAATGAAAACCCTTAATTTACGTCAGCACATAAGGTATTTGTATATCACAAAGTAAAAGTTAAAAGAAAACCATATTAGGTATTCAACCTTGGAAGGATGTGGTTCATGACATAACAGCTTATTGTTGATATGACATGAGTAGAAGTGAGGGATTATTGTAGGCAGAACTTTTATATAAAACACTAGCTCAGATACCCGGCTTCGCCCGGGAAATCATTTGAGGCTGAATGGTGAAGGTATTTTTTAGCAGGCTTTACATTGCACAATATTTTGTCATTTACCCGTCCCATTGTTTAGGATTGATACCCATCTTTGCCGTGGATTTGCTAATAATAGAATTATTTGTTCGATAAGGCTTCACAGTCTTCGATATTTTTATATTTCCCGTCTCTTATACATGTAAATATGCTGAATTTTTATTTCAGGCCTCCCTTTTAACCCCCCTCCATTTCGAACCTAAAAATTTTAATATAACTTATAATCGTGGAAGAATTAATGCTAATTGACATACCGAGTTTTGTTAAGTTCGGTTCAGCCGTTAGTGCCCGTTAAAGTTTTAACTTATAACTCATTTTTACTTAGGTATACGACAAAAGTGTATATAACAAAAGTTACTCCAAATAACAAAATAAACAACTTTTGTTATGTGCATATTTGCGGAAAAACCAATAGGAAAGGAAATATCGCTATTTTTAATTTCAGGCTTCCCTTATAACCCCCACTCCTGCCCGTCCATAGAAATGTTGGCATGGCTTATTATAATGAAAGCCTCACTGCTAATACACATACCGAGTTTTATTTAGTTCGGTTGAGTCTTTTTTGGCAAATAATATTGTTGACTCCCGCTATAATTTTTAGGGTATAACGCATTTAAACTTCGGTATACGACAAAAGTGTATATAACAAAAGTTACTCTAAATAACAAAATAAACAACTTTTGTTATGTGCATATTTACCGAAAACCAATAGGAAACGAACTATCGCTATTTTTAATTTCAAGCTTCCCTTATAACCCCCACTTTTGTTCGTCTCAGAGAAAATAAATATAGCCTAAAGTCTAAGTTGGATTAGTAGTAATATACATACCAAGTTTCATAAAATTCGGTTCAGCCGTTTATGCGTGAAAAGGTAACATACAAACAAACATACACGAAAGAAACAAAATGCAGATATGGTGTCTATGACATGTGAAACGAAAAGTTATCGTGAAATTTCGCGAAAAAAATCAATGTACAGACAGAGGTTACAATTTTATATATATATATATATATATATATATATATATATATATATATATATAGATTTAAACATGGAGTTTGGTAACGATCAAACAAAAATTGCTTCCAAAAGAGCGCTAACAGACAAATCTATCTATATATATATAAAATTGTAACCTCTGTCTGTACATTGATTTTTTTCGCGAAATTTCACGATAACTTTTCGTTTCACATGTCATAGACACCATAACTGCATTTTGTTTCTTTGGTGTCTGTTTGTTTGTTTGTTTGTTTATTTGTTTGTTTGTTTATTTGTTTGTTTGTTTGTTTGTTACCTTTTCACGCATAAACGGCTGAACCGAATTTTATGAAACTTGGTATGTATATTACTACTAGCCCAACTTAGACTTTAGGCTATATTAATGTTCTCTAAGACGAACAGGAGTGGGGGTTATAAGGGAGGCCTGAAATTAAAAATAGCGATATTTCATTTTCTATTGCTTTTTCAGCAAATATGCTCATAACAAAAGTTGTTTATTTTGTAATTTAGAGTAACTTTTGTTATATGCACTTTTGCCGTATACGGAAGTATAAATGAGTTATACGCTAAACACTATAGCGGGAGTCCACAATTTTATTTGGCATAAAAGACTCAACCGAACTAAAACAAACTCGCTGTGTGAATTAATACTAACGATTTACTTATAATAAGCCATACTAACATTTCTAGGGACGGGCAGGAGTGGGGGTTATAAGGGAGACCAGAAATTAAAAATAGCGATATTTCGTTTCCTATTGCTTTTTCAGCAAATATGCACATAACAAAAGTTGTTTATTTTGTTATTTAGAGTAACTTTTGTAATATGCACTTTTGCCGTATACGGAAGCATAAATGAGTTATACGCTATAAACTAAAGCGGGAGTCCACAATTTTATTGGGCACTAAAGACTCAACCGAATTAAACCAAACTCGGTATGTGAATTATTACTAACGCCTTCATTATAATAAGCTATACTCACATTTCTAGGGACGGGCAGGAGTGTGGGTTATAAGGAAGGCCTGAAATTAATAATAGCGATATTTCGTTTCCTATTGCTTTTTCAGCAAATATGCACATAACAAAAGTTGTTTATTTTGTTATTTAGAGTAACTTTTGTAATATGCACTTTTGCCGTATACGGAAGCATAAATGAGTTATACGCTATAAACTAAAGCGGGAGTCCACAATTTTATTTGGCACTAAAGACTCAACCGAATTAAACCAAACTCGGTATGTGAATTATTACTAACGCCTTCATTATAATAAGCTATACTCACATTTCTAGGGACGGGCAGGAGTGTGGGTTATAAGGAAGGCCTGAAATTAATAATAGCGATATTTCGTTTCCTATTGTTTTTTCAGCAAATATGCACATAACAAAAGTTGTTTATTTTGTTATTTAGAGTAACTTTTGTTATATCCACTTTTGCCGTATACGGAAGCATAAATGAGTTATACGCTATAAACTAAAGCGGGAGTCCACAATTTTATTTGGCACAAAAGACTCAACCGAACTAAATAAGACGGAGACGGGAAATATGACAATATGCAGGACAGTGAAGTCTTACATAAAAAATTAATTTTATTATTAACAAATGCCAGCAACGGGTATTAACCCTAAACACTGGAACGGGTAAATGTCAAAATATTGTGCAAAGTAAAGCCTTGCCAAAAATATACCATCACCATTCAGCCTCAAATGAATTCCCGAGCGAAGCCGGGTATCTGAGCTAGTATATATATAAAATTGTAACCTCTGTCTGTACATTGATTTTTTTCGCGAAATTTCACGATAACTTTTCGTTTCACATGTCATAGACACCATATCTGCATTTTGTTTCTTTCGTGTATGTTTGTTTGTTTGTTTGTTTGTTTGTTTGTTACCTTTTCACGCATAAACGGCTGAACCGAATTTTATGAAACTTGGTATGTATATTACTACTAACCCAACTTAGACTTTAGGCTATATTAATTTTCTCTGAGACGAACAGGAGTGGGGGTTATAAGGGAAGCCTGAAATTAAAAATATCGATATTTCGTTTTCTATTGGTTTTTCGGCAAATATGCACATAACAAAAGTTGTTTATTTTGTTATTTAGAGTAACTTTTGTTATATACACTTTTGTCGTATACCGAAGTTTAAATGCGTTATACGCTAAAAACTATAGCGGGAGTCCACAATTTTATTTGGCACAAAAGACTCAACTGAACTAAACCAAACTCGGTATGTGTATTAGCAGTGAGGCCTTCATTATAATAAGCCATACCAACATTTCTATGAACGGGCAGGAGTGGGGGTTATAAGGGAAGCCTGAAATTAAAAATAGTGAAATTTCGTTTCCTATTGGTTTTTCCGCAAATATAAACATAACAAAAGTTGTTTATTTTGTTATTTGGAGTAACTTTTCTTATATACACTTTTGTCGTATACCTAAGTATAAATGAGTTATACGTTAAAACTTTAGCGGGCACTAACGGCTTAACCGAACTTAACAAAACTCGGTATGTCAATTAGCATTAATTCTTCCATGATTATAAGTTATATTAAAATTTTTAGGTTCGAACGGGAGGGGGGTTATAAGGGAGGCCTGAAATAAAAATTCACCATATTTACATGTATAAGAGACGCGAAATATAAAAATATCGAAGACTGTGAAGCCTTATCGAACAAATTATTAGTATTAGCAAATCCACGGCAAAGACGGGTATCAATCCTAAACACTGGGACGGGTAAATGTCAAAATATTGTGCAATGTAAAGCCTGCTAAAAAATTCCATCATCATTCAGCCTCAAATGAATTCCCGGGCGAAGCCGGGTATCTGAGCTAGTATATATATAAAATTGTAACCTCTGTCTGTACATTGATTTTTTTCGCGAAATTTCACGATAACTTTTCGTTTCACATGTCCTAGACACAATAACTCCAATTTGTTTCTTTGGTGTCTGTTTGTTTGTTTATTTGTTTGTTTGTTTGTTTGTTTGTTACCTTTTCACGCAGAAACGGCTGAACCGAATTTTATGAGACTTGGTATGTGTGTTAGTACTAACCCAACTTAGACTTTAGGCTATATTAAAATTCTCTGAGATGAACAGGAGTGGGAGTTATAAGGGAGGCCTGAAATTAAAAATAGCGATATTTCGTTTCTTATTGGTTTTTTGTCAAATATGAACATAACAAAAGTTGTTTATTTTGTTATTTAGAGTAACTTTTGTTATATAAACTTTTTTCATATACCGATTTATAAACGAGATATACGCTAAAACCTACAGCGGAAGTGAACAATTTTATTTAGGACAAAAGACCCAACCGAAATAAATAAAACTCGGTATGTGTATTAGCACTAACGCTTTCATTATAACAAGCTACACCAACATTTCTAGGAACGGGCAGGAGTGGGGGTTGTAAGGGAGGCCTGAATTTAAAAATAGCGGTATTTCGATTTCTATTCGTTTTTCGGCAAATATGAACATAACAAGAGTTGTTTATTTTGTTATTTAGAGTAACTTTTGTCATACAAACTTTTTTCATATACCGATTTATAAACGAGATATACGCTAAAATATATAGCGGAAGTGAACAATTTTATTTAGGACAAAAGACCCAACCGAAATAAATAAAACTCGGTATGTGTATTAGCACTAACGCTTTCATTATAACAAGGTACACCAATATTTCTAGGAACGGGCAGGAGTGGGGGTTGTAAGGGAGGCCTGAATTTAAAAATAGCGGTATTTCGATTTCTATTCGTTTTTCGGCAAATATGAACATAACAAGAGTTGTTTATTTTGTTATTTAGAGTAACTTTTGTCATATAAACCTTTTTCGTATACCGAATTATAAACGAGATATACGCTAAAATATATAGCGGAAGTGAACAATTTTAATTGGGACAAAAGACCCAGCCGATCTAAATAAAACTCGGTATGTGTATTAGCACTAATGTATTCATTATAATAAGCCATACCAACATTTCTAGGGACGGGCAGTAGTGGGGGTTGTAAGGAAGGCCTGAATTTAAAAATAGCGGATTTCGTTTACTATTGGTTTTTCTGCAAATATGCACATAACAAAAGATGTTTATTTTGTTATTTAAAGTAACTTTTGTTATATACACTTTTTTCGTATACCGAATTATAAACGAGATATACAATAAAACTAAAGTAATTTGCGTAGAAATATTGATATGCTCAACAATTCTGTCCAATATGAACTACCAGGTACCTCACCCGGAAAAATTAATTCAAATCTATGTTAATAGTTTGTCCTTAATATCTGAAATCTATGAATAATACACAGGAGACGGGAAATATGACAATTTGGAGGACAATGAAGTCTAAAAACGACGGGTATGAACCCTAAACACTGGGACGGGGAAATGACAAAATATTATGAAAAGTAAACCCTTGCCAAAACAATATAATCACCATTCAGCCTCAAATGAATTCCCAGGCGAAGCCGGGTATCTGAGCTAGTATATATATATATATATATATATATATATATATATATATATATATAAATAGTTGGAATAGAACTACTTTTCGTCTTCTTCTGGGTAGGGTTGATGGATATTTGAGGAAATCTGCGTCACGAGTAATGCCTTAAGGCTATATCGTTACATAGGACCTTCCTCTGGCTGTGTCAATCAGAAAAATGATATGAGAATTACCTTATAGTGTTCTCTATGAACGTGAAACAAGTTGAAAAATAAAAATTATTTTAATAATCATTTGGTGTTTTTAATAATCGATTGGTTAAGTCAATGATGTATATAGGTCATTTTCTCACTTCGATTTTTTTGTTTTCTTCTTCATGGCCCGATTTCAGTCATTATCAGGCATAACGTTCGTTGTTGGTATTGATAGCAAAAAAAAAGTACATCTCCAGAACTTAAAATCTTAATTGATGAAGTCACAAAGAACATATTTGAGTATATTTCAAATATTAAAAGAAAAATGATAACAATGTTTTGTATTTAAGTTTGGAATCATCATGATATATCAGCTTATTTTTAATATGAGATGAGTTTTAGTCGGGTTGTTTACTGACTTCTTAATACTAAAAAATGCAAATATCATTTTTAATATTAGAGGTAGAAAAAAAAACTTATAGAAGAACATTTATAGAAAATTATATTTGCAACAGCATTGGTTCAACTTAAATATTTAAACATTCTAATGCAACTCGTATTTGAGTTATGCGAGATATTGAGGTACTGACTACAACCAAAGTTTGTGGAAGGAAGAACCTTAGGTTCAGAATTTCTTTTAAATTTCAAAACCGAACATTTTCGGGCTTACAAAACTTCCTTTACAATGGTGTAAAAATATAGGAAATAATACAGGATAGGCCCCGCTGATAATCAGTGGATTTTTACTATAGTGCTACATGATATGATTAACATGGCCAATAAAGGCGTAGGTGCTAGCGTCTACTTGCCGCGGGTACAATAGTGTGACTTGAAGTCAACCACAATATAAATTTTCCTATAAAAGTGATGTAGTTTAGTGAGGTTAGTTCATTTAATTTTGAGATTTATTGATGGATACTGAAAATCTTATTTTTTCAGTTCGATAATTGTTGTAGAATATAAACTAGAAGCAAAGCTTAGATATATGCTAAGCTATGTAGAAAAATGTTACAAAATCGACGAAAGTACTTGCTGAACTTCTAACGGTCTGAATTATGCTGAAGAATTATTTACTGCTGAGGTTTCACCAATCATAATCGTGTATAAACGTTCCTCTTTTTTTCTGCAATTACGAATATCTACTTAGCTAACCCTCATCTGGAAGAGGATTTAATCAAGTATTGACCGAGTTGGGTTTCGAATTATTTTGCATGTATGCTCGGTTCTCTGTCACTGCACGAAGGGAACCTCACTCAAGGAATCAAATGGAGATCAATTAAGTTAATGAAAAAAGTAGGGATGAGGGTACAGGGAGAGAGTGAACCAGTGAAGAGAGAGGATGAGTGAAGTTATAGGGTGCAATTTAGGTGATGCAAACCTACGAATATACGGGGGTGGGGGAGTGTATGGGACGAATCTTATAGACAGCAATTAACCTGATGCAGAGCGGGCTAGAGGGGAGGCTCACGACGCTCCAAAACAAAGGATCCACGAGAAGATAGACATTTTTTTTTTCGTTGACAGCCTTGGTAAAGTCTGACATCGATCCCTTGGGCTTTGTACTGGGTCGCCTCGAGGCATTAGGCAGCTCATTATGTTTGGAGCCCTATCGAAGAAGTGGTTGAAGGGTTCTCTCCGACAGCCACCGGCTTCTAGGAGCTAAGAATAATTACAAGAGCCCTGCATATTTGCCGTCCACTCAGCCCGTCCCTAGGGACGCCAACCTTAACAAGACATCTCAAATTAAAACAGAACAACCTTCGCCCTACTAATTATTTATATTGTTCTCCGCCACTTCGCTCTCCAGTACACTTCGCACAAAGCCACCTCCCGTTTAGAACCGTCCTCGATTTTTTCAAGACGAATCTAACAAAGGGATTCGCGACAATCCTGCCTCAAGGTAACTTTTTGTGACTCCATCCTTCTCAGCCTTTTTTTTTAGAGACATCAGTCGAGCCCCGATAATTTGAACCAATTTAGATTTAGCCTCGAACACATTTTATAAAGGAATTTTCGATGGAATTCTCAAATGTTTTTCAGTTTTTGTCCAATTAGTAGTCTTAGATCGTGTAATCGATTTTTAGAATGTTTCTTTAGGTAAAACACCATACATATTTACACTAATATTTAATCCATATGGAGTATACGTTTCTAGAAGCAAGTAGAAATTCAATAGTAAATCAATCGTACTCTTATTAGATTTTCTTCATTGCCATAGAGCAAAATGAGGTAAAATAGGAGCTCCTTGAATTTCAGAACTAGTTGTTTGTTGTGAAAATATGAGCTATTTAAGTTTACTTAACTAATCTATGGCGGAAGGTCAACAAAAAAATGAAACCTTCAGATGATTATTCAAAACTTTTTTATTTCTCCACAAGTTTCGCGTCCATATGAATTGTCTTTGGGAGAATTACATCACAAAGGAACTAAACTAACAGCTACATCTTTCTCTATGGCCTTGTAATTGCCATACAATCCGGTGAATGGCTTGCAAATTATCTAGGATCAAGTCGGCTGATTTATATCGATATGTCAAGAAATAAAAATATATCGATTATCCCTAAACTAGTGATATTTAATCAATTATAAATTTCTCATTTACGATTTATACTACTCTTCATTAGGAATAATCGATATATTTTTATTTAGTGACATATCGATATCAATATCGATCAACTGACTTGACCCGCCATACTTTGTAAGCCATTCTTCGAGTAGTACGGCTAGTGTGAAGTCATAGAGAAAGACTAGCTCAGATACCCGGCTTCGCTCGGGAATTCACTTGAGGCGGAATGGTGATGGTAATTTTTTGGCAAGGCTTTACTTTGCACAATATTTTGACATTTACCCGTCCCAGTGTTTAGGGTTATTACCCGTTGTTGGCATTTGTTAATAATAAAATTAATTTTTTATGTAAGTCTTCACTGTCCTCCAAATTGTCATATTTCCCGTCTCCTGTGCATTATGCATAGATTTCAGCTATTAACGACAAAATATTAACATTGATTTGAATTAATTTTTCCAGCTGAAGTACCTGATAGTTCAAATAGGAATGAATTGTTGAGCATATCAATATTTCTACGCAAATTACTTGCTCCACACATTGTTCCTGGAGAAATGTATAAAAAAAAAAATTTCATTTAAATAACAAAGTAAACAACTTTTGTTATGTGCATGTTTGTCGAAAAACAAATAGACAATGAAATATCGCGAATTTTAATTTCAGGCCTCCCTTATAACCCCCACTCCCGTTCTAACCTAAACTTTTTAATATAGCTTATAATCATGAAAGAATTAATGCCAATTGACATACCGAGTTTTGTTAAGTTCGGTTCAATCGTTAGCGCCCAATAAAATAGTTGACTCCCGCTTTAGTTAATAGTGTATATCTCGTTTATACATTGTTAAAAGACTAAAATGAATATCAGAAAAGTTTCTCTAAATAACAAAATAAACAACTTTTGTTATGTTCATATTTGCCGAATAACGAATAGAAAACGAAATACCGCTATTTTTAATTTCACTCCTCTCTTATAACCCCCACTCCTGCCCGTCCCTAGAAATGTTGGTATGGCTTATTATAATGAAAGCGTTAGTGCTAATACACATACCGAGTTTTGTTTATTTCGGTTGGGTCTTTTGTCCCAAATAAAATTGTCCACTTCTGCTATAGGTTTTAGCGTATATCTAGTTTATAATTCGGTATACGAAAAAAGTGTATATAACAAAAGTTACTCTAAATAACAAAATAAACAACTTTTGTTATGTTCATTTTTGCCGAAAAAACAATAGGAAACGAAATATCCCTATTTTTAATTTCTGGTTTTCCTTATAACCCCCACTCCTGTTCGTCTCAGAGAATTTTAATATAGCCTAAAGTCTAAGTTGGGTTAATAGTAATATACATACCAAGTTTCATAAAATTCGGTTCAGCCGTTTATGCGTGAAAAGGTAACAAACAAACAAACAAACAGACACCAAAGAAACAAAATGCAGTTATGGTGTCTATGACATGTGAAACGAAAAGTTATCGTGAAATTTCGCGAAAAAAATCAATGTACAGACAGAGGTTACAATTTTATATATATATATATAGATGTAGCCGTTAGTTTAGTTCCTTTGTATTGTAATTTTCCTGATGAGGCGTCATATGAGCGTGAGACTAGTTGAAAAATAAAAATTATATGAATAATCATTTGAAGTTTTCATTTTTGTTGACTTTCCGCCATAGACTAGATAAGTTACACTATTAGATATTTACAGATATTTGCTGTGCTTTCCGGGATATGGAAAGGTTATTCGAATAAAAAAACATGCCGCACACCTTATTCCTGTATTCCTCTTCCTGTTCACATTACTTGACGTCACATTGGGCTAGTCATTAAATCCTTCCAAAATCCACTACATGCAACATAATGGTCACACAACCTTTTCATATCAAAACCACTGATAGGTATCTTGTGGCGAAAGAATAGGGGAGTAACATTCACTTTTGTTTAAGACGTTTACCATGAGCTGAGCGGCTTACCCGTATAGCAACTAAAGAACAGAAGGCGGATTAAAATAAAACCATAAATGCTCAAATGACGTAATAAATAAGAGGTAATTGAATAACAAGTGATACATTTACCAATTCATTCATTTTACACATAGTTTATTATGAATAACACATAAGGCGTCATGCAGTTCACAAAGGAATGGAGTAAAGAAGGTTGTTGTTGTTGTTGTATAGGTACTTGTACATTTGTGAAATTTATCTTTGTAAAAATTTTAATATTTATTTAATTTTGTAAAATTATATTCTAACATGTTAAAAGATGAATCGCCATTGTAGCGGCATGGTTCCATTTATTTTGTACATTTGTAACGTTCAGCTTGGTAAAAATTTTAATATTTATTTAATTATGTAAAATTATATTCAAACATGTTAAAAGATGCATCGCCATTGTAGCTGTATCTCAAATAAATAATAATAATAATCAAGCAGTAACCCAAAGTTGGAATGCGCTCGGAAAGAATGATAGTATTAAAAAACAAAATCGGATTAAACCTAATGATTTTAAGTTTAAATTAACTAACTAATTAATTAAATTTTAAGTTTAATTTAAGTTTTAAGTTTTAATTTTAATTTAAGTTTTAAGTTTTAATTAAATTTTAGTTTAAATTAACTAACTAATTAATTAACCTAATGAGTTTAAGGGCGAAAAACTACCAGGTTATCATCGCCCTGTAATATTTATAATTCACATTTTGGAATCCTCATCCATATCGCCATTTTAACAATATAAACGAGGATACGAGCAATTGCACTTTAAATTTCTTTGTATAAACTCGTGTTTTTTACAAAATTAAACAATTTATCGAGTTCTTTCGGGTCATCTCCAAGGGCCACTTCTATACTATTGGAAATATTGTATTTGTTTCTAATATCTGTGTACTTATGGCATTGCATTAATATGTGATATATAGTCAGTTCTGTGTTACATTTCTCACAAATCGGGGGTTGACCTTTTGTCATAAGATAGCCATGCGTAAGTCGTGTGTGCCCAATTCGGAGTCTTCCTAATACAACCTCATCTCTTCTGTTGTCTCTTGTCGAATATTTCCATGGACGGATGGTGGTTTTAATAGTTTTTAATTTATTGTTCTGGGTTTCATTCCACATGTGTTGCCAGTTTTTATTAATTTCTTCTTTGAGTGGTTGGTAGAGTTCTGCAGATGTAATTGTTGTTGGGGTGATGGAGTCGAGTTGATGGGCTTCTCTGGCTGCTAAATCTGCTTTTTCGTTTCCATCTATTCCCACGTGGCTTGGAATCCACATGAAGTAGACGGCCCTTTTTAGTTCTCGGAGCATTTGTATTTGATTTTGTATTTTTTTTACTATTGGGTTGTTTGTGAATACATCTTTGATACTCAATAGGGCACTCAATGAGTCAGTGCAAATCAGGAATTTTTCTTGAGTTGAGTGGTTGCAAATGCAGTGATATAGAGCGAATTTAATTGCGAATAGTTCGGCGGAATAGATGCTGGTTAATTTGTTGAGTTTGAATTTTTGACAGTAAGTAAAGAAGGTAATTTACCCATTTACCAAAATTTAAAGTACACAGGATTACAGGAACATCAGTTTTATAAGGAAATAAAACCAAATATACCTAAAACGGCAAAGGAGAGCCATTAATACGATTTTTTATAGTGATCTTTTCACCGAAAATCTCTGAAAACTTATAAAGAAAAAATCATTAGGTTTAATACGATTTTGTTTTTTAATAGTATCATTCTTTCCGAGCGCATTCCAACTTTGGGTTACTGCTTGATTATTATTATTATTATTTATTTGAGATACAGCTACAATGGCGATGCATCTTTTAACATGTTTGAATATAATTTTACATAATTAAATAAATATTAAAATTTTTACCAAGCTGAACGTTACAAATGTACAAAATAAATGGAACCATGCCGCTACAATGGCGATTCATCTTTTAACATGTTAGAATATAATTTTACAAAATTAAATAAATATTAAAATTTTTACAAAGCTAAATTTTACAAATGTACAAAATAAATAGAATGGACAAAACTAAATATAAATTGTTAGAATGTTTACAACATGAGGAAAAAAAAAAAAAACTAAAAAAAAAAAAAAACTAAAAGAAAAACTAAAATTGTTAAACTGGAAGGAGGCAAAACTTATACGTATTCCACCTGCAGTGCTTGCTATATATAACTTTCATGATGGTAAATAATAGCATAGATTCATACTATTTCATCAAATAATCCATTATTTCTTAAGTACTTAAAAACATCATCTATAAATTGGCTACTGTCGGCCAGTAGTTCGCATACATTTGTGGGCCAAGGCTACGTTTTCACTTGTGTGCAGTCAGTTAGTATGTGTTTTACAGTCAGCGTTCTATTGCAGTAGCGACATATAGGTTCATCTTGTCTGCTCATTAGATATGAATGCGTTAGTCTAGTGTGCCCTGTGCGTAGGCGTGTAAGTACAATTTTTTCTCTTCTAGAGTGTCTATTACTTGATGTCCAGTTGAGTGTGTTTGATTTATTGGATTATTGCTTGAGTAGTTTGGTAGTAGTGCTGTGGGCTAGCAGATAGTGAGTTCAAACAGAAGCTTTAGCTTACCCATATTCCCGGCAAGTAATTATGTCCGACACTCTCTTGTATCTTCACGGAAACGACCAATTTCACTTCACTCCTCATTATCCTATACTGTTAAATTATGGTAATATAACCTCTGAGAACAAAAACACAAGACAGATCCAAGTTATATAAAGAAAACGTTTGTCACGTAGGGGCTGCGTTAACTAAACAGATTTCCTACGTACTTGCATTTGTCTCAAAACGTAAAAGTTCAATGAGAATAATATTTGGTATTTAGGCTTCAACTAAAATTCTTCGTAATATAACAGCTTATTGTTAATATGGAATGAGTAGGAGTGGGGGTTTACTGATGACCGAAAACTAAAAAAAATGTTAATATCTTGGTTAATTATCAAGATATTGAAAAAAACGTATATAACAACATTTATAGAACATTATATTTGCAATAAGTTTGATTCATACTATTTTTCGATTCGACGCAAAACAACAAAGATATTTCGAAAATTCTCCTCCTCTAAACCCTCCCTCCCCCTGGACCGATTTTAGTCGTAAACCGATTTCTACATAAAAAGTTTAAATATCGAGTTTGGTAACGATCGGAAATAAATTGCGACCGCTAGAGCGTTAACAGACAAATATATACATAAAATTTTGAACGGACCTCAATTTCTTTATCTCCTGGGTAGGATCGAAGGACATTTGAAGAAATTTTTCGAAAATCCCATCATAAGTATGACCATCAATAGCTGACTTCCCCCAAGGGAAATTTGGTAAAAGGTAAAAAAAAAAAAAATAGTTTTAAAATCGGTAACCTACGACATAAGTATTCTAATAGTAGATATAAATCGTTTGATCTAAAATTGAAGAAATGCATAACATATGGTTCGTGTCATGTATTAATTGAAGATAATTTAGATTTTAAGTTTTTATTATTGAAATGCTTGGAATACAGCTATTATAGAGAACAATACTTGATTAAGTTTATAGCCACAAATGATGACTTAATGCCACTGGAAAATATCCTTCACATTGAGGACATTTATAAATTGAACATGATTTACTCATTCCTGTCAGCAGTATGCAACTAGGCAACGTCGTAGTTTATATCATTATCTTGAAAATTAAACACTATAATTTAGAAATGTCCAACGAAGTCAATTAACGCGTCACAGAAAACAAATAAACAAAAGTAAATACGTATATGTTGAATAGTAATAATCAGATTAAATTATAAAAGAAGAATTTTAGAAGTTTAAGTACCTGAAAACATTTAATAAAAAAAATGTAAAATGTATTATTTCATTGTTTATAGTAGGTTAATATTATGTCACTAGTTCTTATATATGTAAATATGTATATATTTTTTTTCTTTTTGTATATTACTAGTAAGATTACTAACACTAAATTTGCCAGACTCAGGCTAAAATATGTATATATTAGCCAATAAAATCTATCTATCTATCTAATTTAGATTTTAAGTCTGCTTTTTGGCAAAAACCACTCTTCTGTAAAATGTCCCGCACGCAGAGTTTATGTAAACTTTTTTATAAATGAGTTTATGTTTTATTTTGTTGAATTTTGAGTCAAATAGTTGTGAGTGCTGTTAAATAAATAGTGCTACAAGGAAATCATGAGATATCTGCGTTAGATTTATTTAATTAACGAGAGTTAGTTCAATTTATAAGCTGTGTAGAGCGATATGAACATGTATGTCGTATATTAAAACCCATACGTAAGCAATGACCTTTTTACAATTAATAAGAGTTATATAAATTTATTACCTTTGTAGTGGTGTTTGGCAGTTTTAACCACAATTCCTAAACCCCCTTGTTCCACTTTTAGATTAGGTTTCATGAAACAGGGGCTGAGGGGATGAGAGTATCTGTCCATAGGGAGGCCATCGGGCTTCGGGGGAGCCAATGAAAACAAATCTGTTTGAAAAGTTAACTTGTTCTGATGGCAACTCGAAATGGGATATGAATTGGGCATTGAGGGTGTTTAATTTCTCCCCAGCAGTGCTCCATTAATCAGCGTTAGCCCCCACCCCCAGGCTCCCGATCCGCCAAGGTGGGGCCCCGAATTCACACTAATTCACTCCAGCCTGACAATTGAATCCGTTCAATCCAACCTCGTTCCCAATATGTCGCCCCGGTACTCTCTCTAATAGAATACAGCTCCTCTTATTTCACAAACTATAGTCCCATTTAGAGTCTCAAGTCCTGCTATACAAGATAAATAAAATCAGAGAATATTGTACCCAATGCCTCTTGCTGATGAGTAAGTATACAATGATAAAAGTTTTAATAAAAATCGTTATTTTTCTGTTCATATTTCTTTATTTTTCTAATTCTAGACTCAATATTTTTAGCAATTTTCCCTTAAGGCAGATTCCTAGGGAAATCCTCTATTGACGTCTTACTCATGACGCGATTTTCAAAACTTTTCTTCAAATGTGCATCGATCCTACCCAGGAGATGACGAAAATGAGGTCCGTTCAAAACAATATATATATATATATATATATATATATATATATATATATATATATAAACAATACTCTGTTATATAATAAACCACATTATTTGGAGCTTACATACCAGATATTGTTTTCCAGAGACCTTTATTGTACGAGATACATGAATATGTTCTTGTGTCCCCCCTCCCCGTCTTAAATTCTTGGACTACTAAAATTGATTGAAATAAAATTTATTCTGATTCATTATTAATTACAGTACGTGATATAGTACATAGTTTTCAATAAAATTAATATTTTATATTCTGATTTGTTTCAGTTATTGTTTTTCTTTCCGGTGTCGGAAAGAAAAACCGTAACTGAAAGTCATTGACAGACCTGTTTGCTTACATTTGAGACGCTTCCCACTGGGAGGGGGAAAGATTTCTTATTACCGTTTGTGTTTATTCACCTATTATTCACGGCAGTGTTGTGTTAGGAGTATATAGGTTTATTTATTATTAAAATTCACGTGAGAAATCTGCTTAGTTTACGCAACCCCTGCGTGACGGATTTTCGTAAATTTGTATTACAATCATGTCCTCATCCATACCGCCATTTTAACAATATAAACGATCTGACAAAAATAGATATTTGGAAATACCCTCCTCTAAGCCCCCCCCCATCCGGTCCGACTGTAGACGTCCACAAATTTGTACTTTTGATTTGTATGAAATCCTTATATATTGAGTTTGGTATCGAACAAACAAAAATTGCTACCGCCAGAGCAGTAACAGACAAATGTATATATATATATATATATATATATATATATATATATATATATATATATATATATATATACTCTCTCAGATACCCGGCTTCGCTCAGGAATTCATTTGAGGCTGAATGTTGATGGTATTTTTTTGGCAAGGATTTATTTTGCACAATATTTTGACATTTACCCGTCCCAGTGTTTAGGGTTAATACCCGTCGTTTCTGTGGATTTGTTAATAATAAAATTAATTTTTTATGTAAGACTTCACTGTCCTCCATATTGTCATATTTCCCGCTTCCTGTTCCTTATGCATAGATTTGAATTATTAAGGACTGAATATTAACATACATTTGAATTAATTTTTCCAGGTGAGGTACCTGGTAGTTCATATTGAAAAGAATTCTTGAGAAAATTTCTCTAAATAACAAAATAAACAACTTTTGTTATGTGCATATTTGCCGAAACTACAATAGGAAACAAAATATCAATATTTTTAATTTCAGGTCTCCCTTATAACCCCCACTCCTGCCTGTCCCTAGAAATAGTATGGCTTTTTATAAGGAAGGCGTTAGTGCTAATACACATAGTGAGTGTTTTATTTAGTTCGGTTGAGTCTTTTGTGCCAAATAAAATTTTTCACTTCCGCTATAATTTTTAGCGTATATCTCGTTTATAATTCGGTATACGAAAAAAGTGTATATAACAAAAGTTACTCTAAATAGCAAAATAAACAGCTTTTGTTATGTTCATATTTGCCGATAAACCAATAGGAAACGAAATATCGCTATTTTTAATTTCTGGCTTCCTTAAAACCCCCACTCCTACCCGTCCCTAGAAATGTTGGTATGGCTTCTTATAATGAAAGCGTTAGTGCTAATACACATACCGAGTTTTATTTATTTCGGTTGGGTCTTTTGTCCCAAATAATATTGTTGACTCCCGCTATAGTCATAAGCGTATAACTCATTTAAACTTCGGAATAAAATGAAAGTGTTTATGACAAAAGTTACTCTAAATAACAAAATAAACAACTTTTGTTATGTGCATATTTGCGAAAAAAACAATAGAAAACGAAATATCACGACTTTTAATTTCAGGCCTCCCTTATAACCCCCACTCCTGTTCGTCTCAGAGAAAATTAATATAGCCTATCCCTCAAGTTGGACCAGACTGCTCACGGTGTGCCAATTTAATTTAAAATCGGTTAAGTAGTTTAGGAGTCCATCGCGGACAAACATCGTGACAGGAGATTTATATATATTAAGATATATATATATATATATATATATATATATATATATATATATATATATATGTGTGTATACACTAGGAGACCCGACAGACGTTGTCCTGTATGATATTTCTAGAGCTCAGGATATTAAATTTAATAATATTATGTTTAAAACAAGAGCTACTTTTTATAACACAAAAAAAACAACTTGTGTTATGTGCATGTTTACCTAAAAACAAATAGAAAATTAAGTATAGCGATTTTTTTATTCAGGCCTCCCTTATAGCTTACAATCATGGAAAAATTAATGCTAATTTACATATAGAGTTTTGTTAAGTTCTGTTCAATCGTTAGTGCCAATCAAATTGTTGGCTCCCACATTTCGAGTAATTTTTTAGTGTATATCTCGTTTATACTCTGTTATACGACAAAAGTGAATATAATAAACGTTACTCTAAATAACAAAATAAACAACTTTTATCCTTTGCATATTTTCCGAAAAAACAATAGGAAATGGTATATCGCTATTTTTAATTTTAGGCCTCCTTTACAACCCCCAATCCTGCTCCTTCTACCGGGTTGATTTGTGAATCTAAACCATGCATGGCGTCACCCAAACGCATACAAAAAAATTCATTCAAATCGGTCGAGCCGTTTAGGAGGAGTTCAGTGAAATGCACACTAATCGTAGAATTATATATATATATATATATATATACATATACACACACACACACACACATATATATATATACGTACTGTGAAATTAGCATATTTCCATAAGGGTATATGGTAAAATCGTCTAGTACCTGGTGGCTGGGGGGTGGCACCTTGAAGAAGGGCAGACAATGCTTGTTGGAGTTGGTTCCCCATTCAAACCCTCTACCGTTGAGAGTTACGGCACTTCCCAATTCCTCTTTATCGACGCTACAACAATTAATCCTAAACTCCGGGAACAACTGTCGAACAGGCAGGCTACTCTCTAATATCTCCGCCCCTATCCGACATCCCTCGACAGGAGAAATCATTAAAAGCTTCATACATCACAGTTGCCCGTGTCAGCACATCCTATCCTTCCTCAAATACAACCTGGCCTTTTTGTACGAAAATTTACAGATTTCCTTTATGAGAGTAGAAAAAAACAACAACATATATTTCACATACTAAAGTTTTGTTGAAAACCATTATATGTACGAAAAACTAGTCAGTACAGCTTGAATGCCAGATTTCTCTCAAGGGAAATTTGCCTAGTGAGGTTCTTTATCACTTAATGAAAGTCTGCTGTTGAGGCTATTTATCTCTTAAGAAAAATCTGTTATTGAGGCTGTACATCTCTTAAGGGAAATCTGCTATTGCAGCTCTTTATCTCTTTAAGAAAATCTGCCATTGAGGCTTTTATCTCTTAAGGAAAATCTACTATTGAGGATGTTCATCTCTTAAGGGAAATCTGCTATTGCAGCTCTTTATCTCTTAAGGAAAAGCTGGTGTTTAGGCTCATTATCTCTTATGGAAAATCTGCTGTTGAGGCTCTTTATCTCTGAAGGAAAATCTACTATTGAGGAAGTTCATCTCTGAAGAGAAATCTGCTATTGCAGCTCTTTATTTCTTAAGGAAAAGCTGGTGTTTAGGCTCATTATCTCTTAAAGAAGATCTGCTGTTGAAGTTCTTTATCTCAGAAGGAAAATCTACTATTGAGGATGTTCATCTCTGAAGGGAAATCTGCTATTGCAGCTCTTTATCTCTTAAGGAAAAGCTGGTGTTTAGGAGCATTATCTGTTAAGGAAAATCTGATATTGAGGATGTTTATCTCTAAAGGAAAAGCTGCGATTGGGGATGTTTATCTCTAAAGGAAAATCTGTTGAAATATTATTTGTTAACGACCACTTTATATTTAAGCTAGGCTAGAACGTTTCCATACTAATATATATAATTTTTATCAATCCACATTTTCTAATAATGTATAGCACTGTTTTACACCTACTAGAAGAACATAAATTTGGTGAATTTTAACTAAAACACTCGAGTATCATATTCATTTGATTTTCATACAGAATTCATCGTGAAATATTTTTTATCCTTTAACGAGACTTGGTTTACACGGAATAAATCGCTTAATTAGTGTAATGGAGTATCAAGGCTTTATCACAGGGGTGTTTTATTTTTAACCATCGATCGAAGAAATAAGGAATGAAATACTGTAATTCCATTCATATTCTATCTAGAATAGAGCATGCTATGTTCTAGATGTTCATGTCACATGATGATGAAAATATATTGGAGAATTTTATTTAGGCATTTATCTCTTGGAAAACAAAAATTACCGGGGGAAATTAAATTAAGGCCTTTAAAGAAGTTAATAGAAATTAATACACTAAGAGGTACTTTCCTAGGCGAGAATACCGTGTTTAACATTGTGGTTTCACGTAATTCTTACAAACGTAAATTGCAATTGTCATTGTAATTATGGCTAAGCATTTGATTAAATTTGTTACTTTATACAATTATTTTGAGATCCCGCTGTAATATTTCTAAGAGAAGAGTTTGGTTATAGCAAACTCATTTAGCATTCGTGTACCTTATGCATTAGTGTATTTTGCATCTGTACTCGTACCTTATATTGTTGTGGAAAATTAGCCATAATGGCATTGTTCTTAGATAGATACAGGTAATGCATAGTTTTGAAAACAATGACAGGGGTTTGGATTCATAATATATTCTCAAAAAGAGTTTCGATAACATTAAAAATTGAGATAGAAACTTATTAAACTTTTTCCAAAGAGAAAAAAAAAACACTTTTTATTAAAAGCGAAAATATGTGATACACTAAGAAAACAATTAAACGCCGTTTATTGATTTCTATAAAGTTCACATTCTGCAATACAACTTTTATTACAAAATTCACTGAAAGGGAAAATTCTTTGTTTATATTCATATTCTAATCTCATAGAAGGAAAGATTGTCTTGTGGGGCTCAACGATGAATGTATATATGTTTATTATTAGCTGAAGAAAGCATAATTATGAGCTTATCTTCAATGTTATATCATGTTCTGTAGGTAATGAACAATCCCCCCCCCCGCCCGCCTCTCAATTTTTCAAATTTCAACGGAATTATCCGTTTTAGACCTCCCTTAACCCGCGTCATCATGGCGTCTACAAGTATGTATGTACTTATCTCGCATAACTCAAAAACGTCTAGCCTTTGAATTTTGAAATTTCACATTTGGGATTGTTGCAATGCTTATCCACCCGTTGTCCACCTCCCGTTTCGATTGAAAACTAAGGGGGAGAGGGTTTTTTAGCAAATTTCCCTTAAGGGAAATCAGCTATTGAGGTCGTACTCATGACGCGATTTTCGAAACATTTCTTCAAATATCCATGGATCCTACCCAGGAGATGACGAAAATGAGGTCCGTTCAAAATTATATATATATTCGAAACTCGATATTTAACCGTTTTATGTAAAAAGACAGATCAAGTTTGTTAATGGCTGAAATCGGACTAGAGGGAGGGGGGTTTAGAGGGGGTATTTTCGAAAATTCAAAATATCTCCGTTATTATTCATCGGATCGAAAAATTGTATAGATCCAATCGTATTGCAAATTAAATTTACTATAAATATTGTTATATACATTTATTCTCTATCTTAAATATTAACCGAGATATTTGTATTTTTATGAAGTCTGTGGTCGGGTATAGTTCGGATTAGGTCGGCCATTACCGTCATTGCTCGGCTCAGGTGGAAGCTTCTTCTAACCTTACCTTCCCTTTGTTACTTTGTGAGATTTACGCAAATACGTTCTGTTCATCCACCCCCCCCCTCTTTAGTTCTTGGACGACTAAAATTTGAGTTATTAAATTATAAATTATTCTTACAATTCAGAAGCCGTTTCAGTTGGGAATTTATTTCAATTAACTTAAAGATTTCTCAGTACCGTTTGTATTTAATCACGGTGGTTTTGTGTTACCAGTATGCAGATCTCTCTATTGTAAAACTTCACATAGGGAATCTTCTTAGTTTACGCAGCCGCTGCGTGACGGACCTTTTTTTTAGGGAGAGGAAAATAAAACATTCTCCGTACTTATTAGATATACCAAAAAGCCCGTCACGCAGGGGCTGCGTAAACTAAGCAGATTTCTCACATGTTGGAATGACATGACTACTGATCTCATCTCAGCATATATTCTCTATGTCCAAAAAAAATAAAATCCAATGAATAGAAGTCAGTGGTCAATAAAATCTTAATTGAAGACGTACACACTAGCTATCTTTATAAAGAGTTATATCATTAACCACTTTATTCAAAGGTACCAAATATTGTTCTCATTGAACTCTTACAGTCTGAGATACATGTACATGTAAATACGTTGTGGTACCAAATACTAATTTCCGTCCTATACTAAAAAATATTCATTTATCTGTACCATGCTCTATATTTAACCATTTCATTCAACACTAAAGATTATATTTGATAATATCTGAAATCGGAAAAGCAAGAGGAGGGGGGGGGGCAGAAGGGGAAATTCGAAAATTCAAAATATCTACATTATTTTAAGCGATTTAAAAATGTTATAAGGCCAATCTTGTTAAACTATCGATGGTCTACAATTGTTGTCCTATACATTTTTTAGCTCAAATATTAAGCGAGTTATTCTTACTTTCTTGTTTTCAGTCTTCAGTAAACCCCCACTGAATTATATGTTGAAATCTCAAAACAGGAATCTTTCGTGATCAGAATACTCCCTTCACTTCGTACGAAGGAATTAGAGAAAAGATGAAATGATTTCCCTATGTCTTCTGCATTAAGAGTATAACTGGAAAAGTAGAAATACCACGAATCAAAGAGTGGATTCAATCAAAGTGCGAAATCGCTAGAAATCCATTACACACAGCGGAATGCAAAGATTGCTGATAATCCATTGGTAAGGCAATTCATATCTGTAAACTGTAATTTTAATGCACCTTCAGACTTCCCATGGAGTCAGTGATGGCCATAACAAAGAGGACAATTATAAAGCTCATACAATTGAAATTATAAATGAAAATAACGGAAAGAAATACAATGTTTCTAATCACAAGTAATTGCGACCTGTTTAGATAAAGAATCGTGAAGGAGCATTGCAATCTTTTCAATTATTAAATTATTTATGCATTAATTTTACGACGATATATGTTTACTTCCATGAGATGTTTCTTATAACTTTATCTCAATGCGTATAAATGTTCTATCTCGGAACAGTATGAGGTAATCACCCAAGCTTTTAGCAGATTTCCCTAAACTATTTTTTTCCATTGTCTAACAATGTAGATCTCGTTTGAACCATAAAACTCAATTAAAAGAATGCAGCCACCGAGCGGTGTTATAAAGTAAAATAATGACCTACACATTTGATGCTCTTGTTATATACGCTTGTTGGCCAATAACGGAAGAGTTAATGAGGGGATGTGCAGAAGTTAAAAAAGTCCGTCACGCAGAAACTGTGTAAATTAAGCAGATTTCCCATGTGCTGGTATATCACGCTTGTGATCTCATATCGTCACAAATTATCTATTTATATGTAAAAAGAACCAATGAGTCCTACACGAAACGAGGCAGGCAAGAAGAAAGTACGAATAACTCGCTTAATACTTAAGTTAAGAAAAAATGCTTAGAATAACAATTATATTATTATTTATTAACGTCCACTGTTTTTGTAAACGGTCTCTTTAATGAAATTGTAAGTATGTAAATAAATTTATATTTGAGAATTTTGAGTCTTACAGAGTTTTTTGAAAATAAAATTAGTCGTTGGAATATGTTCCGAAAATTAAGATTGATCCAACTGCAAATCTGAAAACTTTTCTATCATGAAATATATTCCCATATTGGTTTGTAATTGTTTTTAATTAATGCCCACTTTTTGCTACTAAGGCTAATTGAGACGGGTTATGCACATGTTACCACTCTTTTCTAGTTAGAGTGGGACTAAGGATTTTATTTAATGAATTTCGTCACGAAATAATTTCCTTTGCCCAGGCGAGAATCGAAGTCGTCACTCTAGGTTTACTATGTGAGATACAGGTCAACGCTTTAACTCACATGGCTAACCTGAGCCCCATACCAATTACCGATCATCGAGATTTTAACAAGATTTGTTCTATAACATTTTAAAATCCGATTAATAACAATGGAGATATTTTGAATTTTCGTATTCACCCCTCTTCTACACCCCCATTATTCCAGGACCAATATACACCAATAGCAATTATGATCATTAGTGTTGTCTAAAACCGTAAATATCAAATATGGTATAGACCAAATAAATATTTTGGATTATAGGACGAAAAAACTTAATGATGACAGCATCTTATTCCGTATTTTCATGTATCTCACACAGTAAAAGTTCAATGAAAACGATATTTGGTAATTAACCTTGGAAATAAGCGGTCCACGGTGTAACAGCTTTCTTTTAATATGGCATGAGTAGGAACAAGCGTTTACTGATGGCCAAAATATAAAATTTGGAAATATCTCGGTTAATATTCAATATAAAGAAAACATGTACATAAATACATTTATAGATAATTACATTTGGAATAAGATTGATTTTCTACAAATCTTCGATTCGACGCATAATACGGAGGTATTATGAATTTTCAAAATCCCCCTATAAGCCCTCCCCATCTACCCCCCCCTTTCTAAATATTGAATTTGGTTAACGATTAAACAAAACTTGTGACCGCTAGAGCGATAACAGACAAATATATATATATATATATATATATATATATATATATATATATATATATATTACTGTAAAACCCCGGAGTGTAGTAAATCCTAAGATTTACCGGTAAATATCCCGATCCCGAAGCGTTGGTAAATGTCATATTTTGTCTTTCAACTCGGACTTTAGCCAGAAAATCTTAGGATTTCCCAAGAGGCTCGGTAAAAGCTAGAATTATCTTAATCAGGACGCGTCTTTCGGACTTTTACCAACAGATTTTGGTAAATCCTAACATTTCCTAGCACCTGTTGGTAAAAGTTGGAATAAAGGTTATTTGAAATGAAAATTTTAGAATAAGTTTTATTATTATTTGTAATAGCATGGGAGAGAATTGTGACACTTTAAATTGCACTTAATTGAACATTTTTTAATACAGTTGCATTTTTTGAAACCCTGGCCACCAACCAATGACTGTTGACGAACTGCGGTGCGAAGGCTTATCTCTTCGTCGGGCACTTCATCAGGAGACCTGAAAATGAGGTAGGGGGGAGTATCTCTGTCCCCACTCCTCTTCAATAGACATTTACCAATGAGCCTTGGGGAATCCGCACATTCATTAAACAGCATTGGTAAAAGTACGAAATCTCACATTTATTTAATGGTTTTCGGCCATTTACCAAGCTAGACGGTAAATCCGGGGATTGATCAACTGCCAAGCGGTAAAAGCTCGAATTTCATCTAAATTTCGGACTTTAACCAGTGCTCTTGGTAAATCCTAGGGTTTACTGGTAAGTCCTGACATTTACCACACTTCGGGGTTTTACAGTAACATATGTACACATCGTTTTGAACGGACCTCATTTCATCATCTCTTGGGTAGGATCGATGGGCATTTGAAAAATTGTCGCATAATGAGTACTGCCAAGCTGACTTCCCCTAAGGGAGATCTGGTAAAACGGAAATTACAAAGAACGTCGATAATATGAGACTTTAAGTAATATGTCAACATCAGTTAGAATTTATATATATGAGTGTGTGTGTGTATATATATATATATATATATATATATATATATATATATATATATATATATTTAATACATATTTGAAACTGTTGAAGAAGGCGACAGTTCGGAGACTGAGAATGAATTATGTAGATCCTTCAGTTAATAATCACATCTGGGACCAAGACGAAGAGGTTTCATTTTCCTCACTGAATCATAATCTCTCATATTTTTTTTTTTTGGACCAAAAAGAAGTAGTTAATTTAAATAATACATAATAATAAACATCCGACAGATTTCTCTCCTATTTATGAAGCCATACATCTGACATATTGATCCAGATGTCCAGGACATAACTAATGTCGTTCGGTTTTTTCTGTTTATATTTAAGGATAAGAGTCTGTAATTTGTAATAATTCTTTATATTTGTGGGATGTTAGAAAAGAATAAAATATTCAAAAAGGAAAAACATATAGGGGATCGCATAAATAAAAAAAGTCCGTCACGCAGGGGCTGCGTAAATCTGGCAGATTTCCCACGTAAAATTTTATAATAGAGAAATTTCATGAGAGCCGAACAGTTACGGAAACGGCCGAACTAACTTTTGGCGGAAACTCCTGACTAAAACCGAAGTTAGCCGATCTCATCTCGTCCGTTATCAGCACACACTTAATAAACAAGCAAGTATCTCGGTTAATATTCAAGATAGAGAATAAATGTATATAACAATATTTATAGTACATTTAATTTTCAATAAGATACTGTACACTTTTTCGATCCGACGTATATTAACAGAGGTATTTTAAATTCAAGAATTCCCCCCATCCTCCCCTGGTCCGATTTCAGCCGTTAACAAGGTTGCTTTCTTTTAAGATACAACGACTAAATATCGAGTTTGGTAACGATCAAACAATGATTGCAACAGCTGGAGCGGTAATAGACAAATTATCTATCTATCTATATATATATATATATATATATATATATATATATATATATATATATATATTGAAAATGTCCATCGATCCTTCCCACTTCAAAATGATATATATATATATATATATATATATATATATATATATATATATATATATATATATATATATAATTTTCAACTGGGAAGGATCGATGGACATTTTTCAAAATTTGCGTCTCTATTACAACCTCAATAGCTAAAAACATACCAGAAAAATTCACTAACTAATTGGGGTGAACTTTTATCTGTTTACCAGTTTGTGATTGTGCTTCGGTTTCATTACATTGTGTATAAATATTAAAAATGTATTATTCCAAAATTTCCCTTAAGAGAAATCAGCTATTGAGGTTGTACTCATGACGCGATTTTAGAAAAAAAAAATTTTAAGAATAGAGTGTATATGGTAGAATGTGATTAGTAGTGTGTCATATCAGCAAGTGGGAAATCTGCTTCGTTTACCCAGCTCCTGCGTGTCGGACTTTTCTTTAATCGTATGCGGTGGAAAATTTTTGGTGGAGTAATTACTCAACAAACAATTTCCTAGGAGAGTTTTTTTTTTGTCATTGTTTTCTTTTTTTGAGCCCATAAGTAATCAGTATTAAAAACAGCGGAATAAAATAAACCAGAACAGCGCCACCTGTAATAATTTTTATTGAATGAGATCGTGATCCTGGAAACACTTGACGAAGTCTGCAAATAAAGTTCCAGGAACATTTTGTTATCAAGAAATCCTGTAAAAACTCCTTCTAACGGCTCATAACCCTTTTCAATCAATGTAGATTGCTCATGGAACCAAAATGATTTTCACAACCCTTAAGAACAAGTCATATTTGATCTTGAAGTTGAAGTTGAAAGCTAACCTTTAATAATTCCGGTTTTACTAGAGATATGTAAAAACGTATTTTAGAACTTGTCTTCATTTTTTTATGTATTGAACGGACCTCAATTTTGTCGATCGATTGCTCGAGGTAGAATCGATGGACATTTGAAAAAAAAAATTCGAAAATCGCGCCATGGGTACGAACTCAATAGTTGATTTTCCTTAAGAGAAATCTGCTAATAGAGAACGTATTGCGAGTTCAGATCAATATTGCGTCATTTACATTCAAATATGAAAAATTGATTTGACCTCATTATCATATTCGTATAATTAAGAAAAAGTGATTCGACTTCATTATATATAAACATGAAAAATTGATTGGACCTCGCTTCCATATACTTTTAAATATGAGAATTTGATTGGACCTCATTTTCACGTGCATATAATTGATTTGACCTCATTATCATATTCGTATAATTAAGAAAAAGTGATTCGACTTCATTATATATAAACATGAAAAATTGATTGGACCTCGCTTCCATATACTTGTAAATATGAGAATTTGATTGGATCTCATTTTCACGTGCATATAAATATGAAAAATTGATTTGACCTCATTATCATATTCGTATCATTAAGAAAAAGTGATTCGACTTCATTATATATAAACATGAAAAATTGATTGGACCTCGCTTCCATATACTTGAATATATGAGACTTTGATTGGACCTCATTATCACCTACATATAAATATGAAAAATTGATTGGACCACACTTCCATATACTTGAATATATGAGACTTTGATTGGACCTTATTATCACCTACATATAAATATGAAAAATTGATTGGACCTCGCTTCCATATACATGTAAATATGAGAATTTGATTAGGCCTCATTATCACCTACATATAAATATGAAAAATTGATTGGACCACACTTCCATATACTTGAATATATGAGACTTTGATTGGACCTCATTATCACCTACATATAATCATGAAAATTTGATTGGACTTTGCTTCCATATAGTTGTAAATATGAGAAGTTGATTGGATCTCATTTTCACCTACATATAAATATGAAAAATTGATTGGATTTTGCTTCCATATACTTGTAAATATGAGGATTTGATTGGGCCTCATTTTCACCTATATATAAATATGAAAAATCGATTGGGCCTCACTTCCATATAGTTGTAAATATGAGAATTTGATTGGGCCTCATTTTCACCTATATATATATAAATATGAAAAATCGATTGGGCCTCACTTCCATATAGTTGTAAATATGAGAATTTGATTGGACCTCATTTTCACTTACATATAATCATGAAAAATTGATTGGACCTCGCTTCCATATACTTTAATATATGAGACTTTGATTGGACCTCATTATCACCTACATATAATCATGAAAATTTGATTGGACTTTGCTTCCATATACTTGTAAATATGAGAAGTTGATTGGACCTCATTTTCACCTATATATATAAATATGAAAAATCGATTGGGCCTCACTTCCATATAGTTGTAAATATGAGAATTTGATTGGACCTCATTTTCACTTACATATAATCATGAAAAATTTATTGGATTTTGCTTCCATATACTTGTAAACATGAGGATTTGATTGGGCCTCATTTTCACCTATATATAAATATGAAAAATCGATTGGGCCTCACTTCCATATAGTTGTAAATATGAGAATTTGATTAGACCTCATTTTCACTTACATATAATCATGAAAAATTGATTGGATTTTGCTTCCATATACTTGTAAATATGAGGAGTTGATTGGGTCTCATTTTCACCTATATATAAATATGAAAAATCGATTGGGCCTCACTTCCATATAGTTGTAAATATGAGAATTTGATCGGCCCTCATTTTTACTTACATATAATCATGAAAAATTGATTGGATTTTGCTTCCATATACTTGTAAATATGAGGATTTGATTGGGCCTCATTTTCACCTATATATAAATATGAAAAATCGATTGGGCCTCACTTCCATATAGTTGTAAATATGAAAATTTGATTGGACCTCATTTTCCCTTACATATTAGTATGCAAAATTGATCGGGTAACATTTCCACAAATAGGTGAATATGAAAGGTTTACTTATTTGTAAATATGAATAATTGATTGGACCTCGTTTCCACAGAAATGAGAATATGAAAACGTCTCCTCATTTTCGCCATATACTAGGTTTTTGGATTTGTATACATTTTTCCAAACATCCTGCGTGCACCCATAAAAAAAATAGTGGTACAATTACATATAGATAAGGTGGATGAATGTTCATAGCGGTGAGCTCGTTCATAGTTTCTTGGTGTGTGCTGATTAGCTTAGGAAACCAGGGGATATTATTAACAAATGTGAAAGCTAGAGAAACTGCCTGGTGAACTTAGTTCAAGGGCAAGAGGTTATAGACTGTAGGTGGAGCCGGGTGCCAAGAGAGCTAGGAAGGGGTAGGTCCTCCCATTGTAGCTTGGGGTGGAGGGTTGTAGCCCGTGTAATGTAGGATTTATTCATAAAGTGTTCTTTCTGTCCCAGCCAGCCCGGAAATTCGATTACCTTTTCTACGCCACTGTCCGCCGGCCCGTAAAAACATTGTCTTTCCCTCTCTTCCTCCCCCGATCCTTCTATCTTTATCTGGGCGACCCTTCCCTTAGCCCCCATTAGATTCGGCCCCGAGGCCTAACCCATACTACGATTCTATCACTGCCCAATCTTATCTACATACATTTACACATGTTTGTTTCTATTACCAGTTTGTTTATGAAATTACTCACAGTATCTTCTGTTTTCATCCTTTCGTTACGAAAACAATATTTAAAGTATGTGCATACATGCATTGATATGTGTGTTTGAGTATTAATTGCAAAATAGAATTTTTAAAGAACCTCTTGTATAAAGAGCAGTCTTTATATAAAATGGAATAAAGGAGCATAAAAATAGAGGGAGAGAAAAACATATTTTTTATTTTCAGTAAAAGCAATACTATTAAATAAAATACTGGGAAATTCAATGAATTTTCACATCCAGTACTTAAATTAAATAAAATGCCTATATAATACATTATTACTATATTCCAGTCATCAATCTATCATTTTACTAGATTTACCTTTAGGGAAATTTGCTATTGAGTCTTACTCATGACATGATTTTCGGAAAATCTCTAGCGGTCGCAATTTTTATTTGATCCTAACACAACTCGATAAATAAGCGTTTCATGCCAAACGAGTGGGACCATTGGGAGGGGCGTTTAGAAGAATGGAATTTCAAAAATTCGAATTATTGTATAGAATATATCTTATTGCAAATGTGATGTTCTATAAATGTTGTTCTGTACGTTTTTTCACTACCTTGATTATTAGCTGCGATATTTGCATTTATTAGTTTTCGGCCTTCAGTAAACCCCAATCTTACTAATGCCATATTAACGATAATAATAAGCTGATTATGAAGCATTGGATTAAATTATGAAGCATGTTATTTGAAGCCTAAGTACCAAATATTGTTCTCATTGAACCTTTACGTTTTGAGCTAAACGCAAATAGTTGACGCACGTGGGAAATCCGTTTAGTTAACGTAACCCCTGCGTGACGGGCCTTTTACTAAAAGATCATTGAACATTTCCAGTAAAAAACCATTTTTTTTGGGAATATCTTTGCTGTGATTGAGAAATATGCTTAATTTACGCAGGCTCTGTGGGGCAGAAATTTGATCAGAAGATTCATTTTTTCATTAAGAAATGTTATGTACTCCGTAAAATACACTATATTGCCTGGAATGGAGATTATAGGCCTTATCGTAGAATAAAGTTTATCTTGTGGTGTGAACAACTCAATTATTTTTTCTTATGGAATTAATATTGGCTGGAAAATTCTTTTTATGTTTTTTTATGAAGTAAAGAGAGTGCTGAAATCCCGATTATTTTCGGTTTCCATATTTCAATGGAATTACCCTCGCTGAATACTTTTTTACTAGTTTTGACATGACGCCTGTAATTATCTCTCTTAACTCAAAAACGCCTAGTCTCAGAATGTTGAAATAATATAATTGCGGTTGTTTTGGCTTACTGTTGTGCGTCTCCCCTTATGGTCAAAATCTTCTAGGGAGGAGGTGGTTTGAGATGACCAGAAAAAAAACAAAAAAATCAAATTTCTCTTTACGTAATAGAGATTAGATCACTTCTTCAACCGATTTATTGTTTATCATGAAAATATCAATCAATTGTGTTTTTAGATCCGATATTGCATATCAATTTGAAATGACACATTTTTTGGTGATTTCCCCTAAGGGAAATCAGCTATTGAAGTCGTACTCATGACGCGATTTTCGAAATTTTTCTTCAAATGTCCATCGATCTTAACTAGGAGATGACGAAAATGAGGTTCGTTCAAAACTATCTTCATATATATATATACACTGTACATGTATACATATGAACTGTCTGTACACATATACATTATACATTTGTCTGTTACCGTTCTAGCGGTCGCAATTTTTGTTTAATGGCCACCAAACTCGGTATTTAATCCGTTTATGTAAAAAAAAAAGATCAAGTTCTTTACGGCTGAAATCGGACCCGTGGGAGGGGGGGGTTTAGAGGGGGGGATTTCGAAAATTTGAAATATCTCCGTTACTCTATGTCGGATCGAAAAATTATATAGAACCAACAATATTGCAAATTAAATTTACTATAAATATTGTTATATACATTTATTTTCTATCTTGAATATTAACCGAGTTATTTGCATTTTTATTAAGTGTAACGGGCGAGCTATGGTCCCTTCTATTCGTTCCCGCCGAAAGCTAGTTCGGCCGTTTCCGTAAATGTTTGGCACTCGTATGGAGATTTCTCTGTTCTATAACTTTACGTGGGAAATCTGCTTAGTTTACGCAGCCCCTGCGTGACGGACTTTTAAATAAAATGCAACCGACATATTTTGTCTATTTAATTTATTAGGAGTACTAGGAAATCATGTTCCCACGTCATAATTTTAACATTTGTGATTAAGAAATTAGGATTTTTACAAGTTTTTTAAGAATCATCGTTAGTTAGATATCATTTATTAAATTAAATCAATTTTATTTGTAGAAGAGTTTCCTTTTACCAGGCGAATGATTACTTTTAATTAAACTAGCATCAGATGAATCTAATTAAATACTAATGGAATCATAAATATGTGATAATTGTAACCTATGGAGCTGGAGGGAGGGCCATGGGACCGACATTTCCAGTAGGGGTATTTCAACAATATTTCAACGTGCTGTTTTTCCCAAAGCATTCCAATATTTTGTCTGTTAGCGTTATTTCATCATCGAGTTAATTATTATTCTGATGCCCCATTATATGAGAGTTCGAAGATATGTACAGGGGCGGTATGCCGCCCATCCGGAGAATTCACAGAGAGGAATTCGCCTCTATCGACTGTCCAACCTATTGATCTAACTCACTACTTTAGCCCCATCACATCCCCAGTCTCTAGACGTTTCGAAAGGAAAGGTAGAAAGTCGGTCACGCAAAGGCCTGCGTGAACTAAGCAGGATTTTCAAGTGCTGCCATGGCGCACTACCGATCTCATCCAAATAAACTAGATGAGAAGTAGGCGGCCAGTAAAATCTTAATTGATAACGCCATCAAACAATTTATTTGCATGGATATATCATCTAGTAGAAATCTGTTTAAAACAGGCTTGGAAAAAGACGTATCACGATAAATTCGCTTATTGTTAAAGACTAATGAATAAAAGTACAGGTTTAGCGAAGGCTGAACATTAAAAAGTCCGTCACGCTGGGACTACGTTAACTAAGCAGATTTCCCCGGTGCGTCAAGTAGTTGCATTTATCTCAAAATGTAAAAGTTCAAGGGGCTCAGGTTAGCCATGTGAGTTAAATCGTTGACCTTAATCTCACATGGTAAACCTAGAGTAGCGAGTTCGATTCTCGCCTGGGCAAAGGAAATTATTTAGTGACGAAATTCATTAAATAACATTCTATGTCCCACCCTAGCTAGAATAGGGTGGTAACCTGTAGAAAATCCGTCCCAATTAGCCTGAATTGCAAAAATTGGATGTTAATAAATAATAAAAGTTCAGTGAGAGCAATATTTTGTATTTAGACTTCAAACAACGTGCTTCATAATAACAGCTTATTGTTAATATGGCATGAGTAGGAGTGGGGGGGGGGGGTTACTGAAGGCCGAAAACTAAAAAATTCCAATATCTCGGTTAATAATCAAGATAGTGAAAAAACGTACATAACAACATATATTAAACATAATATTTGCAATAGTGTTGATTCTATACGATTTTTCGAACCGACGCATAATAACGGAGATATTAAGAATTTCCTCCACTCCAAACTCCTCACACAGGTCAGATTTAAGCCATTAACGAACTTGATCTTTCTTTTTACATAAAACGTTTAAATATCGAGTTTGGTACAGCAATCGAACAAAAATTGCGACCGTAGAGCGTTAACAGACATATATCTAAATATATATATATATATATATATATATATATAAAATTGTAACCTCTGTCTGTACATTGATTTTTTTTGCGAAATTTCACGATAACCTTTCGTTTCACATGTAATAGACACCATATCTGAATTTTTTTTCTTTCGTGTATGTTTGTTTGTTTCTTTGTTACCTTTTCACGCATAAACGGCTGAACCGAATTTTATGAAACTTGGTATGTATATTACTACTAACCCAACTTAGACTTTAGGCTATAATAATTTTCTCTGAGACGAACAGGAGTGGGGGTTATAAGGGAAGCATGAAATTAAAAATAGCGATATTTCGTTTTCTATTGGTTTTTCGGCAAATATGCACATAACAAATGTTGTTTATTTATTTATTTAGAGTAGCTTTTGTTATATACACTTTTGTCGTATACCGAAGTTTAAATGCGTTATACGCTAAACATTATTGCGGGAGTCAACAATATTATTTGCCAAAAAAGACTCAACCGAACTAATTAAAACTCGGTATGTGTATTAGCAGTGAAGCCTTCATTAAAATAAGCCATACCAACATTTCTATGGACGGGCAAGAGTGGGGGTTATAAGGGAAGCCTGAAATTAAAAATAGCGATATTTCGCTTCCTATTGGTTTTTCCGCAAATATAAACATAACAAAAGTTGTTTATTTTGTTATTTGGAGTAACGTTTGTTATATACACTTTTGTCGTATACCTAAGTATAAATGAGTTATACGTTAAAACTTTAGCGGGAGCCAACAATTTTATTGGGCACTAACGCCTGAACCGAACTTAACAAAGCTCGGTATGTCAATTAGCATAATTCTTCCATGATTATAAGTTATATTAAAATGTTTAGGTTCGAACGGGAGGGGGGTTATAAGGGAGGCCTGAAATATAAATTCACCATATTTATATGTATAAGAGACGGGAAATATAAAAATATCGAAGACAGTGAAGCCTTATCGAACAAATATTCTATTATTAGCAAATCCACGGCAACGACGGGTATCAAGCCTAAACACTGGGACGGGTAAATGTCAAAATATTGTGCAATGTAAAGCCTGCTAAAAAATACCATCACCATTCAGCCTCAAATGAATTCCCGGGCGAAGCCGGGTATCTGAGCTAGTATTTATATATATATATATATATATATATATATATATATATATATATATCATTTTGATCGGACCTTATTTTCGTCATCGGCTGGGTAGGATCGATGGACATGTGAGGACATTTTTCGAAAATAGCGTAATGAGTTCGACCTCAATAGCTGATTTCCCTCAAGGGAAATCTGCTAAAAACACGTCTATTGGGACGGGGCAATTTTTGATTCTCTTTAGCTTCATCTCCTACCCATTCTGATTTAGACATTGAAAGAAGCGAGATCTTCAAATAGTGAAGAACATTTATATACGGAATGAATGGAGCTCAGGTTAGCTTTTAATCTCACATGGGAAACGTTCAGTGGCGAGTTCTACTCCGCCTGGGGATTCATTACATAAAATCCTTAGTCCCATCCTGGCTAGAAAAGGGTGGCAACCTGTAGATACCCATCCCAATTAGCCTTAGTTGCAAAAAGTGGACGTTAATAAATAATTTAATTTAATATGCGGAATGCAATATATAAAGGAAATTCCGGGAACAAGCACACTCACCCACTCACTTTTAATTCGTTAAGGGACATTGAAATTAAAAGATGCCTATTCTATGCATTAGCATATGATCTTCGTTATAGCTAACTTTGAAAGATCGGCTTTGCTAATAAAAATAATATATTAACATCAAATGAATTGATAAAAAATAAATAAAATATGATAGTCCCGTATTTCATTAAAAATAATAATAAAAGTTATTATCTAAAACACGAAATATAAGTTTGTGATATATAAGATGTGTGGAATTAATTGGTTTCTTGCTAATTTTCTTGGCTACATTTCGATTCGGGTTTTATCATTTCTTTTTTGTGACCAGAAATATTTCAAACAAACATTTTTATTCGTGTCTCGAAGACCCAACATAATTAGTTTTTATAGCCGTACATTATGAAAGTTAATAATCAGCTTGAGCTGGCATGAGCGTGGTTATTACGTGCATTAGCTCCGATACGAATTCCATTGCCCATATTTCCTCTCATTCGATAATTTAGTAGAGCCACCGGTAATGGCCCGGCTCCGGCCGTACAAAATAAAAAAGTAGCGAACCTAAATAAAAAAAAAAAAGGAAAAAAAGGGGAGAAAGAATACGACAAAATTTATGGAAAGAAGCGTGAAAAAAGATTGGAATCTTAATGTATGTATTCGATTTCGTGATGAAGGGAGATATTCGTGGGCCACAAACTAGATATCGATCGGGAGGATTTATTTGGGCCGATTTATCATTAGGCATGAGATAAAGTGTAAGGAAGGGATGTCCCAAGATCGAGGCTCTTTAGGATAGGAGATTAATCAAATAAAGCCTATATGGTGAACCTTTCGTTCGCCTTCGATACCAAACTTGAAAAACGAATTCCATCTCCTTTATTGGAATGAACACTGGGAGTCTTTTATACGTCCTCAACAACTACAATAAATACGGAGTAGAAGTGATATAATCTAAACATTAAAAATAGCAATGACTGGTAAATGCATATTGTTTCAATAATGCTTTATGCACTCGATTAGTCGATTATATATTATATCGATTAGTCATCGATATTTTAGCAGATATCTCTGAAGGCGAATCAGCTATTGAGGTTGTACTCATGACGCGAATTTCCTAAAATGTCCATCGACATTTACCCAGGAGATGATGGAAATGAGATTAACGGAAAAAATAAAAAATATTTATCTGTTAACACTTTAGCGGTGGAAATGTTTGTTTGATGTATTGAAACTCGATATTTAAGCCTTTTACGCAAAAATAAAGTTTGTTATTGATTGAATCGGAATAAATTTATAGAACCAACCTTATTACCAATATAAGTTCCTAATATTGTTATATACAGTTTTTCTCTGTCTTGAATATTTATCGAGATATTTGAATTTTCCTGTCCTCAAGAAGCCCTTACTCCAACTCATGTCATAATAACAATAAGCTGTTGTATCTTGAACCACTTTATTTGAAGCTTAAATACAAGATATAGTTCTCACTGAACTTTTGTTACGTTGGATATGTGTTAATTTTCGGTACGTCATCATCATTTATGAATTTAACTTATAAGCTATATGATTTTTATTCAACACTTAATTCATTTAACCGATTCATGGAAGAAACATTATATTGGGTCATTTAAATCAGTTTTTTATTTGATGGGTGTACGTTAATCCATACTGGAAATAATGTACAGCTCTCCGCCCAAAACAGATATTTTATTTAATCCTTTATGACCTTTCGGCCATGTTCAAATAATCCTATAAAATAATTTTACCTTTTCAACATAAAATTATACAATCTATGATAAGTGAGACAATATATATATATATATATATATATATATATATATATATATATATATATATATATATATATATATGTGGTGTGTTGTTCTTTTCGGAGCTTTGGTCAATGTTGGTGAAATGAATCTTAGTTTATGCCAATATTTCGAGAATTTTTATTTTCTCTTCCTCAGGGCAAGACTAAATATATTTACAGACTAAATATATTTAGTCTTGCCCTGAGGAAGAGAAAATAAAAATTCTCGAAATATTGGCATAAACTAAGATTCATTTCACCAACATTGACCAAAGCTCCGAAAAGAACAACACACCACATATAAATACAACCTGGTCGAAAACATCAGCACAATTATATATATATATATATATATATATATATATATATATATATATATATATATATATATATATATATATATATATAAAATTGTAACCTCTGTCTGTACATTGATTTTTTTCGCGAAATTTCACGATAACTTTTCGTTTCACATGTCATATACACCATAACTGGATTTTGTTTCTTTCGTGTATGTTAGTTTGTTTGTTTGTTTGTTACCTTTTCACGCATAAACGGCTGAACCGAATTTTATGAAACTTGGTATGTAAATTACTACTAACCCAACTTAGACTTTAGGCTATATAAATTTTCTCTGAGACGAACAGGAGTGGGGGTTATGAGGGAGGCCTGAAATTAAAAGTCGCGATATTTCGTTTTCTATTGGTTTTTTGGCAAATATGCACATTACAAAAGTTGTTTATTTTGTTATTTAGAGTAACTTTTGTCATAAAAACTTTCATCGTATACCGAAGTTTAAATGCGTAATACGCTAAAAATTGTAGCGGGATTCAACAATATTATTTGCCAAAAAAGACTCAACCGAACTAATTAAAACTCGGTATGTGTATTAGCAGTGAAACCTTCATTATAATAAGCCATACCAACATTTCTATGGACGGGCAGGAGTGGGGGTTATAAGGGAAGCCTGAAATTAAAAATAGCGATATTTCGTTTCCTATTGGTTTTTCCGCAAATATAAACATAACAAAAGTTGTTTATTTTGTTATTTGGAGTAACTTTTGTTATATACACTTTCATCGTATACCGAAGTTTAAATGCCTAATACGCTAAAAATTATAGCGGGAGTCAACAATATTATTTGCCAAAAAAGACTCAACCGAACTAATTAAAACTCGGTATGTGTATTAGCAGTGAAGCCTTCATTATAATAATCTATACCAACATTTCTATGGACGGGCAGGAGTGGGGGTTATAAGGGAAGCCTGAAATTAAAAATAGCGATATTTCGTTTACTATTGGTTTTTCCGCAAATATAAACATAACAAAAGTTGTTTATTTTGTTATTTGGAGTAACTTTTGTTATATACACTTTTGTCGTATACCTAAGTATAAATGAGTTATACGTTAAAACTTTAGCGGGAGCCAACAATTTTATTGGGCACTAACGGCTGAACCTAACTTAACAATGCTCGGTATGTCAATTAGAATTAATTCTTCCATGATTATAAGTAATATTAAAAATTTTTAGGTTCGAACGGGAGGGGGTTATAAGGGAGGCCTGAAATAAAAATTCACCATATTTACATGTATAAGAGACGGGAAATATAAAAATATCGAAGACAGTGAAGCCTTATCGAACAAATATTCTATTATTAGCAAATCCACGGCAACGACGGGTATCAATCCTAAACACTAGGATGGGTAAATGTCAAAATATTGTGCAATGTAAAGCCTGTTAAAAAATACCATCACCATTCAGCCTGAAATGAATTCCCGGGTGAAGCCGGGTATCTGAGCTAGTATATATATATATATATATATATATATATATATATATATATATATATATATATATATCTATATATATATATAACATTTAATTGAAAAAATTGTTTTATATAATTTTAGCTTATATCAGAGTCCTAAATACTTATGTTCCTTATGAGGAGCAGGATCAGCTCTTTGTCCAACTCACTAAAATTACTTCTAAAAGTCAAAATTATTTGACTCACATCGTAGTGCATGTAGATGGGAGTTAATATATAAGTATGAAGGCCTCCCTTATGTCACCATGTAAACCGTTTCTTGAAAGAATGATTATATTAGGTAATGGCCGAAATCGTCCTGGGGGGGGGGGGGGGTTTAGAGGGAAGATTTTCCGTTTCTATGAGTCCTATTGAAAACGTTTATACAACCAGTCATGTTGAAATTTAAATTTTTACTTATTTAACTATTGTTCTATATATGCTTTTACAAATTCACACATTAAGCGATTTTTTTGTATTTTCATGTTGCCCTTTATAAACCCCCACTGGTTTTTTTTTCTTGAAATAACTCCTCCATTAATAATCTCATTACAGCTTGTACATCATTTTCTGTTAACACAGACTTCATACCACGGGAGAAATACGGAATAGATAGAGGGATGAGATAGCCAGTCTTGTTGCAAATTTAATTTTCTATAAATTTGTTTCTATACTTCTGTTCTCTATCTTGAAAAAAATGGTAAGGAGAAAAAAGAGGCGGGGGAGTTGAAATAAAAATGTATAAAGTAAAATATATATATATTTTATATATATTTATATATAAATATAATTTTTATATATTTATATATAAATATATAAAAATTATATTTTTAAATATAAATATATAAAAATGTCAGCCTAGCGTGCATGTGTCTGCGATTTCCCATGGTCGGGGAACTTAAATACTGTCTGATGAGGGCATTGATGACCTTGATGTTTTTTGCCCTACATCCAAAAAACAAACAAACAATCTATCTTGAATTTTAACCGAGATTTTGGCATTTTTTAATTGTTATCCTTCAGTAAAGCTCCAACATTTAGTCGCCGCACTTAACCATAAGCGAAAATGTCATGAAATGTCTCATTACAAGCTTAAATACCAAATATCGTTTTCAACAGATCATTAACAGATCTTATTACAAGATTTTATTTCATGACTCGAAAATGTTTATTTGATCTATACCATAGTCGGTATATAACCGTTTCATTAAACACTAAAGAACATGTTCTTTAACTGCTGAAATAGTGAGGGGGGGGGGTAAGACGGTGAAATTCGAAAAATCAATATTTCTTCGTGGTTATGAATGAGATCTAAAAGTGATATTGAACGGATATTGTTAAATAATTGATGCTCTACAATCGTTGTTCGATACATTTTTTCCATAACGTAAGTATTAAGTGAGTTATTCCTATTTCTTTTTTCAGTCTTCAGTAAATCCCCTCCTTCTACTCATCGGATTTTTATTTCGAAGTAGTAGTCAGCAGTGTATCATATCAATATGAGATAAATCTGCTTGTGGCTGCTTAACACTGAGCGACGGACCTTTTAAAACAACTCAACCCCCTTTCAATAAAGTCCGTCACGCTGGGGCTGTGTAAACTAAGCAGATTTCCCAAGCGAAGGTTTAAAGTAGAGAAATATACATAATGATAACACCACCGCAAATGTTAAGTGAATAAATAGAAACGGTAATGAGAAATCATTCATTTACAAGTTAATAACTCCACAACGGAAAGCGCCTGAGTTGTAAACAAACAGGCCAGCCAACCAAAATTCTAGATAGGAAAGAAAAACCATTAATGAAATATATCTCAATACAACATTCATTTTATTGAAAACTATTTACTATAGCTAATGCTGTAATTTGTAATGGATCAGAATAATTTTAATCTCAATTACTTAAATTTTAGTAATCCAAGAACAAAAGAAGGAGGGAGGGGATCAACAGAACGTATTTGCATATATCTCACAAAGTAAATGTTAAATGAAAACAATATTCCGCATTTAACCTTGTAATAACGTGGTTCATGATATAACAGCTTATTATTAATATAACATGAGTAGGAGTGGTGGTTTACTGAAAGTGAAAAACTATAAAATCCAAATAACTCGGTTAATATTCATGATAGAGAAAATATGTATAGAACAATATTTATAGACTATTTAATTTGCAATAAGATTGGTTTTATGCAAGTTTTCGATGCGACTTATAGTAACGGAGATATTTCGAATTTTCAAAATCCCCCTCTAACCCCCCCCCCTTCCACTGGTCCAATTTCAGCCATAACGAACTTGACCTTTATTTTTGCATTAAACGATTAAATATCGAGGTTGGTGACAATCAAACCAAAATTGCGACCACTAGAGCGTTAACAGACACACACACACACACACACACACACACACACACACACACACACACACACACACATATATATATATATATATATATAATTTTGAACGGAACTCATTTTCGTCATCTTCTGGGTTGGATCGATGGACATTTGAGGAAATTTGTGAAAAATCGCGTCGTGAGTACGGCCTCAATAGCTGATTTCCCTCGAGGGAAATCTGCTAATACGTGTCCAATGAAAACCATAATGAGTGTTCTAATATGTATCAGTGAGTTAAAGTGAGTCCCTAGACGGAGACTGTTAAACTCACAGTGAGTCAATACTAATATTTTTCACTACTTGTACTTCATTTACACAAACACATATATTTATTTTCTTTATTACTCACCATGTTTGCTCGTAGAATAAAAACACCACTCTTCACCAATTTAACACACCCTTTATTTTCCCGTTGTGGAGAATACAAGAAACAAAGTGTCTTCTGACTAAAGAAAACATTATATTTACAATCAAGCTCACAGGCTTGTTAAAATACACTGGTTCTCGCGCAGACACTTAATCATGTGTCCATTTATATTTTGAAGGATTTTAGGAGACGGGGCATCACCACCCGGGTAGATTGGATTATTTATATCAATAGGCTTATTTATCAAGGGCTATAAGTTATAATGGGAAGAGCGGGGATCCCCCGGCGGGGTGCCTGCCTCCCTCGAAACCCTTTCACTGATTCCATCTAACATATCATCCAGCTCCGCTCCATCCTTAATTCTTATAGCTCTCTCCCTACAAGCTCGTATATTTCCTAAATCACAGCTTTTCCAAAACTTTTTAATAGATTTCTGTCCGCTTCGATTCATACCAAAGTATCTAATAATTCAATTTTTTTGAAGTAAATAAAAAAAAAATGGATGGACTTATAAATTGGAATACTGTTTCTTTAATATTTCTTGAATAACGTAATACTTCAACTTGTAAGAACCTGAACAAATTATCACATGAATGTGAAATATTTATATATTTGGGTGAGGAATTTGAATTCGTTATTTTGAGAGAAAGACATGAGGTTTATTAGCGTTTGCCCGATTCAAATGGAAATTAGGATTGACCTATTTGGGGGAAAAGACATCCAGCAGGAAGTTATGGCATATTGAAATGGTGGCAATCGACTGTGAATTTTATTATTCTTAATTTATCCGCGGGGCTGCTTTTATTTTGTTTAATTTCTGGTTTTAGCTCATTTCCCGTAAGGGAAATCAGGAATTCAGGTTGTACTCATAAGACTTTAGACATTTCCTCAAATGTCTATCTATCTCATCCGGGAGGTCCGTACAAAACTACACACACACACACACACACACACACTCACACGCACACAATATATATTTGACAGTTAACGCTCTAGGGGTAGCAATTTTCCACCAAACTCCATATTTAAACGATTAATGTAAAAATAAAGATCAGGTTCGTTAATGGTTGAAATCGGACAAGAAGAAAGTGGGAGTTAGAGGGTGATAATTTCGAAATATCTCCGTTTTATACGTTTGGCCGAAAATCGTATAAAGTCCATCTTATTGCAAATGTAATCTTCTACAAATATTGATATGTACATGTTTTCGCTATATGGAATATTGACGGGTATATTATCATAGTTTTATTTTTGTCAGTAAAGTCCCAATCCTACTCATGTCATATTGACAATAAGCAGTTACATCGTGAACCACTTCATTCCAATTTTAAATACTAAATATATGGTTCTTTGAACTTCTACTTTGTGAGATACACGCAAATACGTTATGTGGTGGCGTCATCAATTAAGGTTTTTCATTCTTTACTCGAAAATTTTCATTTGATCTATTATGATAGATGATGATCTATTATGATCATGATTTAGTCATGAATTCCTAGATTCTTCATCTCTTTGGTAGGATTTCTGTTGTTATTTTTTTATTCTCCTTTATACAAAAAAAAGTGTTTTTATTTAAGAATAATTATATGTTTGTTTAAATATGCTTGAAATTTATTAATAATTCTGTAGTATCTGTATTTATTCTTGCTTCGTGTATCCCTATTATTATTTGGAATTGTATCCCTATTTTATTTTTATTGGAATTATCTTATTAATTACAAAAAAAAAAACCCCTTCATATCAGTAGCAGTAAACAATGTAATGGAACAGTAATAACCCATCAAAATGTCAAAATTATTACAATATTTTACTCTTCATATAGATTTGAAGTTATAAGAATAGTGCTAATTGAAACTTGCAATACGATTAAAATTCCCAATGTAAAATAATGCTTTCCCCATAAAGTTTTGTAATATTTTATGATACAATTTTACAAGCGAGTTCGTATCTGATGAAAAAATAAAAAAAAACAAAAGTACCCATACGACAATCCACCGTATAAAGGGGAAGTAATGATCAATTCTCTAACAAGTTATGCCTGATAGGCGGAGTGGAAAGAGTCCCGTAGCGCAGTCATTAAGTAGAATAAGGTTTGGAAAACAGTGGAGCCCCGTGGCCAATCGGAACGTACCCCAGGGATGTTTTACAGACGACATCAAATCCCCATACCTCTGGGAATATGTAAATAACTTTGAATAGCTAAGTGGAGGCTCACTCCCATCGAAGTTATACCTATATGTTATGTAATATCTAACATTTTACATGTTATTTCAACGAATCTGAGGTATCCAATAAAATGGACCTCCTGGAGACGATATACTTTTCCGTTAAGGTACGAGTCGGAATAGCGGTCAAGACTTGTCATTAAGTTGGCCGATTTATAATCAGAAGAGCGGGGGCTCAGCGGGGGGTAGGTACCCATACTCCCGACAAATCCTCTCACTTTCTTTATCTTACACTTCAATCGGTTTCACATAGCCAGCCGCTACAAACTACTTACTAGCTTCAAGTGCGCCAAGTCTTACCACGGCTTATCACACTTTAAATAACCTGTATTTGCACATCAGGCCCATCGCATATGTATATTTATTGCCTGCCTTTGTTATTGCTTACAATGAGTAGCGATTACAATCTGACATAAAATGGTAATAGATATGAGAGGGTAATAATGATGCTTCATTCTCATTCTGTGAAAGACCTCAGTATTCGGCGTTGATTCAAAAATATATTTTTAATTCTTCCTTATTCATGGTGCTCTGCCAAAAACATATATGATATTTAGTGTTGAATGAAGCAGTTATATGTTGAATATGGTATAGATACAAAGCACTTTCGAAAACAAGAAAGTAAAACCTTGATTGATGGCGCCATCATACTAGAAATTCGTATGTATCTCCCATAAAAAAGATCTCATGAAAACAATATTTGGTATTTAAGTTTAGAATAATGATGATCATGTTATTGTTAATATGAGACGAGTAGGAGGTTAATACTCATATTCGAGAAAATAAATATATAACAATATGTATAGAAAATTAAATTTACAATAAGATTGGTTCTATACAATTGTTCCATCCGACGTACAGCAACGGAGATATTTCGAATTTTCAAAATTCTCCACCTCTAAACCCTTCCTCCCACTTGTCCAATTTCAGCTGTTAAAGATCAAGGAACTTGATATTTCTTTTTAAATAAAACGATTATATATCGTGTTTGGTATGGGTAACACAAAAACTAAGACCCTTAGAGCGGTAACAGACAAATATATATATAATTTTGAACGGATCTCATTTTCTTCATCTATTAGGTAGGATCGATGGACATTTGAAAAAAACTTTTGAAAGTCGCATCATGAGTACAACCTCAATAGCTGCTTTCCCTTAAGGGAAGTTTGCTAAAACCTGCCCTTGAAGCCGACGCTTATTACGCTAAATGCAGTCCATGGGTTACTCCATACAACTGAAGAAAATTGAAGACTATAGAAAGAATTGTAATACAAATTGCCAGAATGAAACTAGGGTTCGTACGCCATGTCGCCAGAGGAAGCTGTTGAATTGCTGGATCTATAATTATTTTTGGAATATATTTTTCAATTTATTTTTAACCCTTTGAACCTCTAAAAATTATGTAATCTATTTACTTAAGTTTATGAAGCTAACATGAGTTTCAACTACAATCTAAAGGATAAGAAATATAGTTATACAACACATATCCCTACCCGCCTTTTAGCACTCATTTATAAAATGTTTTCAATTCCTGCATGATTTTACTTTACTCTATACAAAGAAATATCGCAATCACAAAAAATCCGTTTTGACCCTTCCTGAACTCATATCGACAAGTTTTGGCGAGACATTTGTACGTATGTACAGACGTATCTCGCAAAACTCAAGAACGACTAGACTTTGTACGTTGGAATTTCATATTTAGGAGTTTTGTAACATTTAATTGCCTTTAATTCGAAAGGCAATTGAAAGATGAGAGGGAGGGGGATGCAAATTTCTATTCACCTAGTGACAGGACTTGTTTTGTTTATCATAAAAAGACCTGTAAATTATGTTCTATAACATTTTTAGATTTGAAACATTGGAACGGATATATCGTATGTTATTTTTAAATGAAGGGTAGCAAAACATTTAGCATATGTAATTTAATAGTGGTACAAGGAAGTTAGGTGGTCCACATTAAATTTTTAAATAATCTTATTGCCTTTGTTGTTGCTGCATTGGTTGTGCTTATTTCTAATTAGCAACGAATTTGAGCTAAAAAAGCGAGTCCACTGATCCGTGGTTCATCTTGTTTAATAATAATTACAATGTAGTATCCACTAATATATTACGGTGTTGGAATTTGATCTAGTGTTAAAATGATGTTAGTACTTAGAGGGAAGGAGACTATTAGAGGTGTACAAGGGGTGGGATAGTTGTAGAAAAGAGGTTCGCCTAGGGCTGAAATAACTAACTACCAGGGGGCTGTTAACCTCACCGCTCGCTCTCTCTCTCTCTCTCTCTCTCTCTCTCTCTCTCTCTCTCTCTCTCTCTCTCTCTCTCTCTCTCTCTCTCTCTCTCTCTCTCTCTCTCTCTCTTTCGCCCCCCCCCCTACTCATTGTCTCTCCTTTTCCCTCTTTATTTCTCTCACTATCACTTTCTCCAGTCTCTCTCGCAAAATTTTCATAGTGGAAGAACTTCCATTCTTCTTCGAAGGATTTAAATATTACTGAAGTCTATCCACAGGCTTAATTTGTGTTAGGGATACCATTTATTTTTAAATTTTCAATCGTCAATTTTTTACAGTTAATCATTCGTTTCATTCATGTATCTGTTTGAGATTAATTACATCTGACTATCAGATGAGTTGAACTGCAGTGTAGTAAATTTTTGTTTTGTTATAATTATCCTTTATTGAGTAACAGGAAATTTACAAAATAATTCATAGTGTTCCTTCTGACCACTGCAATTTTACAAAAAGAAACATAAAATAAGATTTCTATTTAAGTAGAAGATTGCTTATAAATTCAATTGACTAAAAGTAGGCTGTCATATTGCAACTTAGTGAATATTTTATTTATTTAAAAAAAATACAAATTTAAGTGATCTAGCTAATCTAGCTAATATTAACAAGTTCAGAATTTCTTATGCTTACGTAAATATGATTGCAGGTAAAATAAGGATTAAGATAAAGATGTTTATATGTCATAGTCTAACCTGCTGGGCATTTATTATATCTGTTTCTTATGTTGGAGTAAAATGTGCTTAGTTTTTTTGTGCACGTCCTTGGAGTGCTTTGTTTGCTATAATTACTTATTTCATTGATGAGTGAGTTATTTTTGTGTTTACAAGATTTGAAAAACTTAGTGGCCAGCTTACGGATATATGTCTTTATCATTGGTAAATTGGAAATTTGATGTAATTTTCTTATCTTGTATGATAGGGGAGATTATACACAATTCTCAGACATTTGTTTTGAAATATTTGTTGCTTTCTTAAATTAGGGTAGGATGTATATATATACGGGGCAAGCATATGTTAATACTGATCTATTGCAGGCTTTGTATAACATTAGTTTATTCACAGGGCTAAGGTGCGATTTACGATTAAAGTAAGGGTAAACCAGGGCAATCACTTTGTTAGCCTTATCAAATGTTTTATTTATGTAGCAAAATGTTAATTTTAGGGCCTAAAATATCTTTTAGAAGAATAGCAAACCATATTTTTTTATTTAATTCCATAGGAGTAGAGAGAAGTAATGTGAGTCCACAACACATTTTTACGTATTTCGGATAAGCGGATCACATTTTTGTAATCTCTTTGATAGGATCAATGGATGTTTGAAAATCGCGTTATAGCTACAACAACAGCTTATTTTCGTAAAGGTACATGTCTAATAGGGCAAACTCGGCTAAGCATAACGAAGTAGTTCGCTCTGTGAGGCAGGGCTTTATAATGCGAGGATGGAGTACGCGAATTTATTCGTAACCTCTGTTGGATCCTTTCGACCAGACGTAGTTGTTAAGTGGAGGACATCTGTGGCAATTGTTGATGTACATATTGTTACTGCAGCGGGACCATTGGAGGACATTTTTCAGAGGAAGAAAGACAAATACACAAGTTGGAGCTGAAGAGGGTGCCGAAATCGAACCAGGCATGGTCCGAGTACTCCCAGTGACCTTGTCTTGCAAAGGAGTCTGGTGTAAGAAGAGTGCCGACGGATTGCGGGATTTAGGCATGAGCAGTACGGCAATGCAGTGGATCAGCATCCTGGTGCTTCGCGGTTCCTGGACAGTCTGGGGCGTATTTGCAGCGAGGAATGGACAACTGGGTGGAAGACAAGGCATTGGCTGAGGCTGGAAGAGGAAATTCATTTGGCTAACGTTTTCCAAGGCAAGGAAGTGGGCAGGATTTGTGATCCTTTATATTTTAGTGAAGTGTATTATTTTAATTATGTTTTTTTGGCATGTAGCAGTATGTTTGCAGGACTCTTTCTCATTGTGCTTGCACCTTTATCAATGAGGTCCCTTTGGGACAATCTTGGGGTTAGGGAGCCCCAGTTCATGTATGCAGTTGTATGCGCCTCAAAATACTAATTTTGTAGAGGAATTGTTTATTATGTGTTTATTTTTAAATTTGTATCAAACCCAAAATAAATAGTTAATATCACTTAGTTAAATAGTTTCATCTCTTTGACAGCATCAGTGGATGTTTGAAAATCGTTTTATGGTTACAACCTCAGCTTATTTTCGTAAATGTAAATCTGCTAATAGGTCAAACTCGGCTGAGTGTAAGTTGTGGGAGTGTAGTAGTGTTTGTGAGGAGTTGGGTGCTGGGTAATAGGGATTGCCTAGGAGCTGACCACCCGCCGAAGCGGCCATATAAAAAAACCAAGCTTGATTTATTATATCCACACCGGTAGCCTGCCTTCCAACACCGTCTCATAATTAGAGGGTGAGATCCTGCCTCCCTCCAGCCTCTTTCACTCCTGTTTACAAAATGACCCTAGGAAAGCCTTCTGTGCCGGTATATCCCTTGGTTGCCCCCGATGTTCAAGCTTAACGAATAACTCTATAATGCCTCAACTACATTACTTTGTTATACCATGGAGTCAATCATTTTAGGAGATTTCCCATAAAAGAAAACACCTTTCCTGGGTAAACTCATATAGTCATTTTTGAAAAATGACTACCTAGAATGACCGAATTACATTGCATCCAAAGTCACACACACACACACACACACACACACAAACACAAATATATATATATATATATATATATATATATATATATATATATATATATATATACTCTAGTGGTCTCTATTTTTGTTTAACTGTTACGAGACGCGATATCCACGTGTTGGAAGCACTAAGAAAGATCAAGTTCGCTCTCGGCTGAAATCGGACTGGCGAGGGGGGGGTGGGGGGGTGGGGGTGAAGAATTTCGAAAATTCTTAATATTTCCGTTATTATGCATCTGATCGAAAAATTGTATAAAAACCAATCTTATTGAAAATGTAATGATCAATTAATGTTACTATTGTCATACCTCTCGGTGGAGACCGTCGTCACTGGCTGATGGTTGAGTACCGCTGGCAAGCGCTTTCAAAGCGATGGCATCATCTTCAAGCCTGTCAATAGTTGTACTGAGTTGGTTGTCCGTCAGTCAGTGGGTTTTATGCTCTGTTCACCGTATTAGTAGGTACTCAACCATCAGCCAGTGACGACGGTCTCCACCGAGAGGTATGACAATAGTATCATTTATATTGGCGGTTCTAACCCTTTATTTGAATTATCTATTAATGTTGTTATTTATTTTTACTATTAACCGAGATATTTGCATTTTTTAGTTTTCGCCTTTCAGTAAGCCTCCACTCCTACTCGTATATAACAATAAACTGTTATATCATGAAACACTTTATTTGAAGCCTATTTGACAAATATTGTTCTTATTGAACTTTTACGTCTTGAGATAAGTAATAATAACGCAGCCTCTGCATGACGGACATTATTTATAAATTCTTCAAAGTTTCATGGCAAGGGTCACCAATAAAATACTTTTTTTTTTTTGTGCAAACTCTACTGATACTGCCCTACATGTTTCGTGGCTTACATGTCACCTCTTCCTCTGAAGAGGTGGCATGTATGCCCCTATTCAAAAAAATAATAACGTTAATTTAATCTTCAAAACCCTAATAATACCCCTGATAATTCTTTGCCAGATATTGTATTAGTAAGTGCCTACTTACACGATATATTTATTAAATCTAATTACAGATTGCTGCTTATATTTGTGAAGTGCTCGTTCATTGCGACTGTCCCTCCCTCACTGGGGAGGGTACTGAGATTCCCGAAGTAGTTTAAGTTAGCTGACTACAGGCCGACTAATTTACACGTCAACCTTGAACTCGATTATTTCGGGTCATAATTTAAAATCGATTATTTTAAGACGAAATGTTATAAAGTATATGATTGAGGTATTTAATTTCTGTTTTTTTTCTTTATTGCATTTTTTTTCTATTTTTTGTTATGTGAATATTCTCTTTTATATTTCGTTTAGTATAATTTCTTACTTTATCAATTATATGAACTTTTTCAAAATTGAAGATGCGTTTCTTGGAAACGGAATGGTCCGTCAAAGCTATTTTATTTTCATTATTGTCAATACTTTTTACGTGTTGCTTTAACCTTTTATTCAGCAGCTGCGGGGATTCACCAATATAAGTTTCATTGCAGGTGTTACAGCTTATTTCGTATATATTATATTTATATTTTGATTCTATGACTTTATCTTTAATTCAACTAAATTTTTTTTGTATTTTATTGTTATATTTCCAGGCTATATTACATACCTCGTTAGAAATTAGTTTTAGTTTTCTATATATTTGTGGGTGATAGTTGAATGACTAAAACGGTTGTACAAAAAAAAAAAACAACACTTTATTGGTAACCCTTGTTATGAAACTTTGAAGAAAAAAAATGTATGTATGTGTGTGCGTGTGTGTCTGTGTATATATATATATTTAATATAAGGGGGCGTTGGAGGCGCCGGCGGCCGTGCAAGTTGAGGCTTGGGTACATATACAACTACCCTCAGTAAGCTGAAGGTAAATATAGGTTCAGGCTCTCTGTCAAGGGAGCACTTTAGTACACCGATTCGCTACCAGAGCGTGCTAGTGTCGCAGCACTTATGGATCAGCGAGAGTCTAAGGAGTATATTACGTATAACAGCCAATAGGGGTGACAATCGATGACACTCCTAGATCCCGTTCACAGGCAGGCTGGCATTGGGTGAACTAATCATAGACTCTTCAGCGGCCATTCCTTTTCTAGAAAAAACTTTCTGATTAAGAATTTTCTTAAGTTTCGGGTTCCCCGCCCTCCCTTGTCACTCAGTTGAATGTCGCCAACCTATGTTATTACCATTTTCATTTTCATCCGAGCAAATATTAATGTTTTACACGTGGAATTTAAATGTAATTGTGGGTATTGTGCGGATTATATCCATTGAGAAAGTTTAGATAGTACTTTATGCCGGTTGACCTTTACAAGTTGGAGTTGTTTATCATTTACCTCAGTTTGTTAACAAATAGGAGTAATTTTAGCCAACGAACAAGTTCCTTCGTACGTCACTGTTTAGACCATTATGGATTTCTGTTATTTTATATATGCCATGATTTTTGTACAATTGTTAATTATCAATGCAGAAAGATACAAACATAAGTATTTCAAAGTTTTAAAGCCGCTAAACAAATAATAATACATTAGGTTGCTATACGTTCAAATTAATCACTTTAAAGAAACAATATCAAAAAATAAAGACATGTCTTGGGTTTAAACGTTATATTTGAAAATGATAGTGCGGTCTTTTACATGTATATATAAATATACATTCTATTATTTTTTATTTAACTGCTTTTGACATTAATATGATCATTTTTATAGTAACATTAAATTTGGGTATCTGTGAAAACGTAATCTAGACATTGATTTATTGCCTATGCTCAAGGGAACTTATAGGCACTTAGCTAATCTATTCCAAAAATGAATATTGTAGACTCAATCATAAACTCAACTTAATATTTCAGAATACACAGTAAATACACGCCTGTGCATACAGATAGACGAGCTGGTGATAAAAACAAAACAAAGAAATTTAAATCGATTTGGTTTTTCAATGTTTGACTTGAAACCACAAAACCAAGAATGTTTTTTTTAAAATCTGATCACTTGACCGCAGAGGATCACAATTTCCCTTTCATTCAATTTATTACAGCTCAAAAGGTTTCAAGTGCTTTACATGAACGGCGCATCAGTACAATCCTTACTTCTACTAAAATTGTTTATCATACTAACATCGATTGCAAAGATCTATCTTAGCATTTGGTGCCGGGTTGAGTCTTCTTATCAATCCGGTCAAGAGGAAGATTGTCTCTCTAGGCTGATTCTGTTTTAGCAGATCAGCTATTGAGGTTGCACTCACGGTGGGGTTTTCGAAAAAAAAATCCAAATGTCCATCGATCCTACCCAGAATATGATGAAAATGAGGTCCGTTTAAAATTTTATATTTTGTTAAACTTTTGATTTTCTGAAATCGTAGCTGTATATAGGTTTTGGTAACTCAAGTATTGAGCGAGTTATTTGTATCTTCTTGTTTTCTGCCTTCTTTAAACTCCCCCCCCTCCCCATTTTACTCATCGGTTTTTTTACATATAAATAGAGAATATGTGGTGAGATGAGAGCACAAGTGTGATATACCAACACTTGGGAAATCTGCTTAGTTGACGCAGATCCGCTCCCTGCTTGACGAACGTAACTAAACACGTTGTTGTAGTTGTAAGGATTGTACTTATGATGAGGCGATGAAGTTAACATGTAGAGTTTTAACTAAGTGAATGAACGAAAAATTTTGTTTCTATGAATTCTGATCCTGTGCCTACAAGTGATATCAGATTAATGTTGTTGGATCATTGGCGAATCATCAATCATTAAAAACAATATTTTAAATGTTAATTATTTTTCAAAAAAAAAGAATTTATAATATTGCCCCGATAGCCAGCACATGAATGATCACCATTGTCAGGACATTTCGAGGAAGGGAATGGTCCCAACAGGTGAAGGCATTGAATTTTAAGTCGATCTTTGATAACCGCAAAAATAAAATATATTGGCCAACATGGGTTTGAGAGAAGTCCTAGTTCTAGCTGGCTACCACTGACTGACTTCGCCCAATAAGAGGTTAATTACTAATATAAATGTGTCATTTTTCATCTGAAATGTATATGAACTCATGCTATTTGCAAAACTTACTTTTACGTTTCATTTCAATTTACAAATTACAAGACTATCGAAAACCATTACTGAACATTACTGAGTAATTATTGTACTTATACAGGCGACCGGAAGAAATTAATCGAATTTGTAATCATGTTGACACTTATGCCTCAAGGTTAAAGTAGTTTTCCTTTCAATTTGTGTAGGGAATAGATATTTCCTTTGAATTTTGTGAGATTTAGAACGTGGGTAACTAGAAACCTTCAAAAATTGGTATAAAAAAAATTTATATGAGATAATTAGTAATCTTTGAGTAGATTTGCACAAAAAAATCATTAGTAACTTCCATTTTTCTACAATCTCAATTTTTAGACATGAAAATAGGTGATGGAGTGTTACTGAAACATGGGTCTTAAAATAACTCAAGTATAATACAGATTTGGAGATCTGGTTTCTACTAACCTTCATCTAGATCATTCGCCGCCTGACTCGAGGTCAGAATTTTTACGTAGTGAGTGATCAACTCGTAATTTTCGTGTTACTGACCGGCTGCCAAGCCCGGTTTATCAGCATTGATTTTGTATACTGATAAATAAAAAAAAAGCAAGTTTCAAAAGAGGTTACCAGTTAAATGAAATTTTAAATCCACTGATAATATTTCAAGTTTTATTTTCTTGAAGTCTATTGCTTTTAGCAGATTTCCCTTAGGGGAAATCAGCTATTGAGGTCGTACTCATGACGCGATTTTCGAAATTTTTCTTCAAATGTCCATCGATCCTACCCAGGAGATGACGAAAATGAGGTCCGTTTAAAACTGTATATATGTATATATATATATATATATATATATATATATATATATATATATATATATATATATATATATATTTGTCTGTTACTGCTCTAGCGGTTGCAATTATTGTTTAATCGTTACCAAACTCGATATTTAGGCGTTTTATGTAAAAAGAAAGATCAAGTTCGTTAACGGCTGGAATCGGGGCAGGGGGAGGGGGGGTTTAGAGGCGAGGATTTTCGAAAATTCGAAATATCTCCGTTACCATAGGTCGGATCGAATCATTGTATAGAACCAATCTTATTGCAAATAAAATGTACTATAAATGTTGTTACATACATTTATTCACTATCTTAAATATTAACCGAGATATTTGTATTTTTCAGTTTTCAGCCATCAGCAAACCGCCACTTCTACTCATGTTACATAAACAATGCTCTGCTGCATAATAAATCACATTATACGAGATACATGCAAATATATCCTGGTGACTCCCCCCCCCCCCGTCTTAAGGTTTTGGGCTACTAAAATTTGATTGATTGAGATAACAATTATTCTGACTCATTGTTAATTACAGTACTAGATATAGTAAATAGTTCTCAATAAAATTAATATTTTATATTCTGATATATTTCAGTAAATGTTTTTCTTTCCTGTGTGAGGCTGGCAGTCCCATTTGTTGACATTTCTAACCTAACGCTTCCTGTCGGCAGGTTATTGCAATTGGATGAAACATCTCTTATTTCCGTTTGGATTTATTCACGGAGGTGTTGTGTTAATGGTATGTAGAATTATCTATTACTAAAATTCACGAGGGAAATATGCTTAGTTTACGCAGGCCCTGCGTGACGGACTTTTTATTTTTCTGATTTACCTTCAACTTAAATAATATATCCTATTCAATGTATATTTATCAGAATCGTTGACCCTTATTTACCTGGCCCATATTTCAAGCTAAGGTACGATTTATACCAACTTACTTGAGCATGGAGATCTCATCCATCGCTAAAAGCCGTTCTTGTGTCTACAGACTGCACCTGTAGATTATTTCTTTGAACAGGAAATGTTGAATTCCATGGTAGCAAACCTGAGAGGAAGAGAGTCCCTAGGATTTGTTGTGGTTCCCCGTTGCTTTCAGCCACAATTGAGGCATTAGAAAAATGGAAAATATTTTGTTCGATGAAAGCATTGTTGGAGAGCCATCTTCCTGCAGCCCGCAGCTTGCATAGTTAAGGTGCATGCATTACCTAAAAAACGCTTCTTGACTTCTGTTTCAATCTACCATCCAGAGTATCTTGTCTCAGTGAGTTGTTGTTATTAAGAGTGAGGAACCAATAAATATATACTCATATATATATATATATATATATATATATATATATATATATATATATATATAAAGAAAAAACAAAAAAAAATAAGCTACCCTCTTTCTGAGGATACATGTGTGGTCAGCCTCCTAATCTGCCAGTTTATTGGTAAAATTTTTTTTATTATTTTTCTTTAATTTTGTTTAAATTGTATGAAAATTTGGAATCTTTTAAATTGAATGGTGCAAATTATGGAAGTATCTCAGGCGAGAGTGCAGTAATTCATCTTTTTTTTTTATATATAAATGATGATTCACAATTCTTCTCGATGATTTTAGGATAAGTGTGGATAAGTCCTGCAGATCATCTTTTGTCAGTCCATATTCTGTTAATATCTTCATCGTTTTTTTATGGAGGACTCGTCTTGAGCCGAAAAATAGCCCCATAACCGCCCAGTCTTGGATTTCGTTATTTTTCTGAGAAATAGAGGCTACATGGTTCGTATATTGCTTTCTTTTCTTGGTCCACCTCATCTTCTTGATTTTTGTTCATCTCAAAACGGACAGTAGGATCCGGAATTAAGCCCTCCTTTTCATTTTTCTTGAGGTATATATATATATATATATATATATATATATATATATATATATATAAAGTGTGTGTATATACTTATGCATTTATGGTGTCTATCTACTTAAGCACACACACACACACACACACACACACACACACACACACACACACACACACACACACACACGCTGCACTTGCTAAGCAAGCCTTCCAAAGCAAAAGGAGTATTTCGATTAGAAACTATATAACTACGGATACCAGAAAAATGTTTGCTGTCTTTTGTTTGGAGTGTACTGCTTTACGAGAGCGAAAGTGCCAATATAATAGATTGCAAGCAATGAAAATTTGGATTACACACAGAATCGCCAGAACAAGTTTGAGTCCCTTCAAGGTCATGTAAAGAACGAGGCAGAAACTTACTGGAAATAAGGCACGGCGATTTAAATACAAACATATTTGTAGATTGGAGAAGGGGCAAGAATGACGTCAGGAAAGTTTGTTTTTTAACGAGGTCTAACATCTTGTGGATTTCGGTAATGGCAATATGAAAAGAGCAGCTTCCGCAAGGCCCTAATGGTTGCATCTATAAGGCATAGTCTTTAGATCGGGTTGGTGTGTGTGTGTGTGTGTGTGTGTGTGTGTGTGTGTGTGTGTGTGTGTGTGTGTGTGTGTGTGTGTGTGTGTGTGTGTGTATACAAACATTAGAGGAACTTACTTTATTTTATATATGAAACTGAGGGAGTGAGAGGTGGTTAACAGCAGTCAACTTGACCCTCGTTATTGAGTTCTGATTTCAGCTGAATAACGCTGCTAACTTAATAATCAAGGTTGGTGTAGCTTTTAGGACAGTTCATATAGGACGGGAAGAGGACGAAGAGTTATTTCAAGATGTTTTGCAGTGAAAGCGAGTGTGTGTGTGTGTGTGTGTGTGTGCGCGCGCGTGCGTGCGTGCGTGCGTGGTTTAGAGTACAATAATTATTAATAATTAATTTTATTCCAGACAAAACATCCTAAAATCCCACCCTGGCTAGAAAAGGGTGGTAACCTGTACATAACCCGTCCCAATTAGCCTAAGTACCAAAACGTGGACGTTAATAAATAATAATAATAATATTCCAGACAAGGATAATCTTTTGATTTAAAATTGGGTTTATATCTCCGACAAGTTAGTTTATGAATGTTGTCAGAGCCATAGAAGAAAGTATTAGTAAAGAGTTTGTGAGGGTGGAGGTGGGTGGGTGGCTAGGGAAAGGCTAGGAGAGGGTTGGAATTAGAAGTGGAAACATACATCGATAGTGACATTGTCGGTTAATGGTCGGTCTGGAGAGAAGCTGGATCTGGCTGGAAAAAGGGGATGAGTATAGGATATGGTAGAGGATGGGGGTGGATGGGGCTGGAGGGGTAGGGGGAGTGTAGCAGTGCGGAGATAGGGGGGCAGGGGGTGGGGGCGTATTAAGGGAGTGTGTTTAGCTTTTTAGCCAGAGCGGAGCGGGAGGTCGGTGAAGATGGGATATAAGAGGAGGGATAGGGAGGAGATGGGGGGGAGGTAGGGGGGGGGGGCTCTATGCTGTGTGGCTTTTCCACTGTTATTCACCAGGGGCCGACCCCACTACTTTGGATTGCCGAGCTCTTGTGACGCGATCTACGGTCTTATTGATCCGGGGGGCCTCACTTCTCCTCGCTCCGCTCTCTTTGCCCCAAAAACCAAACCCCTCCCCCCCTCCTGCCAGCCCCCTAATCGCCCACCCCCCTAGGTACCCTATCTTCGTCCCCCTCACTCTTAGACACTACTCTTGAATACAATCTTCTTAACCACAACTAATCCCCCCCCCCTTCCCTTCATCTCACCAACCATTCCACTCCTTCAACTTTCCCACTTCCCCAAGTACTGGTCAAATTTATAACTAGGTGATCCTTGGATCAGACTCCTTTGATTGGAATCCAAACATTTCTCTATATCCCTTCCTGAGTTCTCCTCAGAATTACGCTGCATCTAAAATATGATTGTATCTTCTAGGACCATTGGCATTACCAATTAAAGATAGTATTGTCTATTTGTTTGGTGGGGATCGTCGTTATCTGCTGACCGTCTAATATACGTGAAAACCACTTTCCAGTGGTTGTTCTAAACTGTATTACATTCGAAAAGCCTTCTTCATGGTGGGTGTCCTTGCGATGTGTACTCAATAACTGTAGTAATAGCGATCTCTAACGACTGTTTTGAAAACGGCGACAATAAAAGTGTACCTTGATTCTTGATATTAGTTTATTTAAATCATCATTCAAGATGGCTTTTTTAATTCATCTTTCTTGTCTTTAAGGATACCAATCCACAACTAATAAATATACTCCGTACATCGCAACAACCATTCCACTCCTTCATCTATTTCACTTGCCAAAATACTGGTCAATAGGTGTTCCGTGGATCAGGATTCGATGATTGGAATTAAAAAATTTGTCCATATTCCTTCCTGAGTTCTCCTTAGAATTATACTGTTTCTAAAATACGATTATATCTTCTAGGACTGTTGAAAGAGCCAATAAAAGTTACAGTTCTCTAATATGTTTGGTGGATACCCTCATTATTGGATGATTGTCTAGTGCGCCTGGAAAGTCGACTGAACTGTACTACATTCGAAGAACTTGAAGATGGTGCCTAGCCATGTGTACTCAATAACTACAGTAAAAACGATCTCTACCGACAGATTTGACAACGGTGGCAATAAAAGGGGTCTTTGATTCCTGAAATTCCTTTCTCCCAAGACGGCCTCTTACCCCATCATCCATGTCTTCAGGTGTACCAATCCCCAACTAATAAACATGCTCCCTACATCGCAACTATCATTCCACTCCTTCAACTTTCCCACTTGCAAAAGAACTGGTCAAATTTATAACTAGGTGATCCGTGAATCAGGCCCCTTTGATTGGAATCCCAACATGTCTCCATACCCCTTCCTTAGTTCTTTTGAGAATTACACGGGCTCTAAAATACAATTGTATCTTCTAGGACCGTTGGCTGAGCCAATAAAAAGTAGTATTGTCTATGTGTTTGGCTGCGATCGTCGTTGTCGGCTGATCGTCTAATAAACCTGACAAGCACTTTCCAGGAGATAGACCGAGCTGTACTACATTCGAACAACTTGAAGATGGTGCGCTTGCCATGTGTACTCATTAGCTATAGTAACAATGATTTCTAAAGACTGATTTGAAGACGGTGTCAATAAAAGTGTTCCTTGATTCTTTATTAGAGGAATATCATCCTCTAAAACATCACCCAAGATGGCCTATTGCTTCATTATCCATGTCTTCAGGTGTACCAATCCAAAACTAATAAATATCCTCCCTACATCTCACCAACAACTCCACTCATTCAACATTCCCACTTCCCCAAGTACTGGTCAAATTTATAAGTAGATGATCAGGCTATTTTCATTGGGATACAAACATCTCTCCATTTTCCTCCCGGAGTTCTTCTCAGAATTATTTTAGATCTAAAATATAATTATATATTCTGGAATTGTTGACAGGGGCAATATAAGCCTAATTTGTTTGCTAGTCCCCTGCCTAGTCTGCTCTGTTATCGAAAGCGCTTTCCAAGTGAACTTAATTACCCCATTAACAATAATCTCTAATGGCAACAATGCCAATGAGAGTGGTCCTTGATTCATGAAATTCCTTTATTTAAAGCATCACCCAGTATGACCTGTTCCTTCAACATCCATGTCTTCTGGAGTACCAGTCTTCTTAATCACCACTGATATCCACCCATACATCTCAGCGCCTTTTCCACTCCTTCAACTTCCACATAACCTCAAGTACTTGTCAAATTTATAAGTAGGCGAATCAAACTTCTTTGATTAGGTACATTTCTCTATAAACAGTCCTATGCTCTTCTGTGTATTATTTCGGTTCTGCAGTTAGTTTATATTTTCTCTGACTTGGTTTGAAACATGTCGGTTGATGTAGTAATGGCAGATTTGACAACTGTGTCAATAAAAGTGTTTATTTATTTTAAAAACTCTTTATTTAACCATTTTAGTGACGCGCGAATACGGTTGCCTCTGCGAAGATAACCGGAGGATTCAAGGTGCAGCTCATCGTGGGTGAAACATTTCTCTATACTCACTCCTGCGTTCTTCTGAGAACTATTTTGGCTCTAAAGTATTATTATATCTTAATGGGCTGTTGATAGGACCAATAAACATTGGTTTTATCAAATCTTTGGAGGAAATCATGGTTTCTTTGCTGCCCGTTGAGTAGGTATGACAAACGCTTTCGATGCTATGGATGTACTGTTCGACCATCAACAGGCTTGAAGATAGCGTTCTTATATCGAAAGCTCTAGCTAGGTCTATTCAACGTGTAGTCAGCAATAGCAGCCACTGGAGTCAACAAATTTTTTTCTTGAATTTTGAAACTCCTGTATTTAAATCATCTCTCAACATGTTCCGTGATCTTTAATTCCCATCCTTTCAGTGGCGTCAATCTTCTTAGCCACAATTAACCCCACTCCCCTTTACTTCTCCAACTATCCCACTCCTTCAACTTGCCCACGTCCCCAAAGTACTGATCAAACTTACATCTAGGACCCGATTATCAGGTTCCTTTGATTGGGACACAAACACGACTCCGTATACAATCCTGAGTTCTTCTGAAATTATTTCCAAAATTTGATTACACCTACTAGCACTGTTGATAGAATCAATAAAAGTTTCATATAATGTTTGCCTCTCAATGTGCATCTATTCTGCAAGAATGTATATATGTTGAATGTACACAATGATGAAATCTGTCAGGGAAACCGTATATCACGAACTTGATCTTTAGTTTAACATAAAACGCTAACGAGTTTGGGTACTATCAAAGAAAAAATACGACCTCTAGAGCTTAAAAGGCAAGTATACAACGTTTTATATGGACCTCATTTTCGTCATCTCTTAAGTAGGATCGAAGGACATTTGAAACAATTTTTAAAAAATATCCTTGTATGTCATTGATATTAAATATAATTCAGTTCAGTAATACAGTTGTTCTTTATGAAACAGAAAATTGAAAACAAGTAACTAGCAGGCGTCGAAAAGTACTATCGATTGAATGTGAAGATTTAATGGCCCATGGTTGTAAACTTGAACCCTTCTGATTGTTTCTCTCTCCCTCCTTTAACCTTCTTGTTCCCTTTACACGTTAGTGGGCTTATAAAGTTCTCTTGCCTTTAGCATTGTATCTTAGAATGGAACATATATGTCATTGAATACAAAAAAAGAAAAAAAGAAAGAAAAAGAAACGGCCGTGGAAGAGAAAATATGTTACTGAAAGAGGAAAATGCTAGGAGACGTTTAGAGAACTGTCTTTTAACAGAGTTTCCCATGGCTGATGGGGAATGCTATATTATAGCAAAAAACAATATGAGAGATGGAAGAGTTGTGGGTGTTCATTATATTAATATAAATACATTAAAACGAGTCGAAATATAGTAACTAAAAGTAAACATTTCATTTTATAAGTATACTGTATGTAAGACAAGTAAAAATAGAATTTCCGGATAATAACTAATCTTGTAGAGTTTTGTATTGTCAAATATTATGAAAATGTCTACTGTAAACATTAGCTTTACAATTTAAAACTAAGGCAAGCTTCAAGATTCAATATGAAGTGTTCCTAGGAGAGGGAACGGAAAATTAATAAGGAAAACTACATGATCAGAAGATTGATATGAGAGGAAACTGTGAAAAGTCGGTGAGGACTTTTTGTGTATTCTTGTTAATTATTAATTTAGAGGTTATTATTTAGAGTGTGTTTTCCAAGACAGAGAAAAATTTATGAAAGACAGGAGTATAAAATTAAATTTATAGCAAATGAAGATTTTTTTAAATAAGATTCGTAATATTCTGTGTTAAAATATTTTTCGATCCGGTATACAGTAATGGAGACATTTTGGTTCTCTCTCTCTCTCTCTCTCTCTCAAATTTTTTTTTCTCTCTCTCTTCCCCTCTCCCCCGCAAATCGCCCTCTTTCTCCAGGAACTTAGCTGTTAGCTAACTTGATATTTAGTTTAAAATGGAACACATAACTATTGAGTTTGGCAACGATAAAACAAAAAAAACATGCAATAACATCTATCTATCTATCTATATATATATATATATATATATATATTCTATATATATATATATATATATATATATATACATATTATGTTGAACCATTCAGTGTTAATAAACAGGCCCTCTTCAGTTAATATAAATTCCTTTATTTTTCATTAATGCATTACTCTACGCGTTTCTAGATTATTTAAATGTTACTTCTCAAGGGGTTATCATTGACTAAAAAAAATATAAACATTCGTTCTGAATGACAATAAACAAGATCTAAAATATATCTGTGAAGTTACGTCTAAAAACGCTCTTTTAAAAATTATATATATTTTTTTTATCCAATCTTTATAATTTCGTAGGAATTATTTCTTACGTTTACTGACTTTGTTGTTCTGGACGGTATATGTTATTGCCATATCCCAATGTTATTAATATTTTCTATTAATATCTGAATATTATCATATTAACACGGGATTTCCTTGCCCATCATTATATCATGAAGGAACCTTTCCCCTTTGTAAATTTCATTGAGGTACAGATTAGTTACATTATCACTCTTTTCTTAGAATTCTGAACAAGCCCAAATTATTATTATTACTCACCAGAGATAATCGTATATTACAAGTCTTAATAAGGAATGTAGCCTTCATTTCCTATAACAGTAACAAGATTGTATAGAAAGTAAAGGTGAGCATAATTAAGTTCATTTAGTGCGTTCTTAAAACACAGTTCTTTTTGAGTGATTTTACTTCCACTACCATGCTTCTCTTAGTAGTCAAATGATGATGATCAAATGATTTTATCAATTTATTTAATTTGCTTCTAACATATTTGCTAATGATCATTGGCTATGCTCTTAAAGTGAATATATTTCATCAGTGGAGCAAAATTACAATATTTAATTTTAGTATATTGACGAAGTTGTATTAAACACATATTAGTCCAACTGATTCAGTCCCAATTAGCCTTAGTAGTGCAAGGAGAACGTGAATAAATAACTGATTCTGGCAAAAAAATTATAGGTTCATCTTCCGTCAAATCTTAAGGAACTGACTAGATTAAAAAAAACTCCATCACGCAGGAGCTGAATTAACAAAACAGATTTTCCCACATGCGTCACGTATTTATCTCAAAACGTAAAAGTTTAATGAGAACATTATTTGGTATTTGAGCTTCAAATAAAGTGCTTCATAATATAACAGCTTATATTAATATGACATGAGTAAGAGTGGTGATTTACTGAAGGCCGAAAACTAAAAAATGTGTTTAACTCCGTTAATACTAAAGATAAAGAATAAATGCAATATTTGTAGTATATGTTATTTTCATTAAGATTTGTCCTATACAATTTTTCGATCCGTCGTATAATAACAAAGATATTTCGAATTTTTGAAATCCCCCCCCCTAAACCCCGTCTCCCACTGGTCCGATTTCATCAGCCTTGAACGAACTCGACCTTTAGTTTTGTATGAAACGCATATATAGAGAGTTTGGTAACGATCGTGAGTTAACCCTAGGGCGGTATCTGACAAGTATATATATATATATATATATATATATATATATATATATATATATAATTTTGGACTCGTCATCTAGGTAGGATCGATGGACATTTGAAGAAGGTTTTCGAAAATCACGGCATGAGTACAACCTCAATAGCTATCTATTTACCTAACGGGAAATCTATTGAAACACACAATACGACATATTACAGAGTTAACAAGAGAAAATATTCACCTGTGCTTGGAGACGTACCACTCGACGAACACTGAACCGAGTCCTGGATAAGTGAATAAGTGGAAATGAATCTCGCAATTAGTACTTCGTATTTAGATATCCCTGAGTCTTTCTGAGTTAGCTGTCTGTTTCTACTGCTTCCAACGTCTTTATTCGTGAGGTTACCTTCAGGGTGTAGGAGCTTAAAATGAGGTCCATATCCATTATTTCCATCCGAAAGAAAGTTGCATTATCATGATTTACTACTATTTCATAGGTGTTCATTCAAACGAGTTTCTGTAATACTAATTACGTTTTTAATTATTGTTGATTTTATTTATGCAATTATTTATTTAATTTATTGACTATTTTTATTATTTTGCGTCGAAGTAGGTCTCAACTATGAGCTCCAGTATTTCAAATTGAGGGCTGACCCGAAGTGTAGATGTGGAGCTGTAGAAACTGAGATACACATTATTTTCGAGTGTCCGTTCTACCCCAGCGCGAGACTTCTGCTAGCGGGGGAATACTCGTTGCTCGATTGGCCTCCGAATCAATTAAACAGCTGATCCAGACCGAAGATGTTATAAAGGCGTTTAAACAATTCACAAAAAAATTTTGAATACCAAGAAGAACTTATAAATAAAATTTTAAATTGCGTATATGTATTGAATTCAATTACGAATATGTAGGTTATGTTTATAATTTTTTTAATTTAGGTAATAGGTAAGATAGGATATATATATATATATATATATATATATATATATATATGTATAGATTATATGTATAATATATAGGTAAGATAGTTTAATAAGGGTATTAGGCCAATTATTGGAGCCTGACTGAACTGAGGCAGTGAGGCTCCAATTGCAGGCGCCCATTCGAAACTTTCGGCCCACGATGTAAATATGCAGCAAATGGCTGCGAGGAGATCTTAGGCCTACAAGGACTCACTTGGTGGGAGTTTGTGGGTCACGGACTACCTGTTAGATCGAATTCAAAATTTAAACATTATAAATTTGATGAATCGGTGGTATGGCGATGCCCTATAATAATAATTATAAGAATAATTTCAGAAGAACTTAGCACTGTATACGGAGTCGTGTTTGTGTCCCTATCAAAGAACCTGATCCATGGATTCTAGAAGTGTTTGTTCAGTAGAGGGGATTTGGGAAAGTTGAAGGGGTGGGATAGTTGGGGAAGCCGGGGGAAGGGATGGATAAAAAAAATCTAGCACTGATTATGGTATTTTAAATAGACCGACAGCACCTTTCACAAATAAAGGAAAATATTAAAGTGGTAATGGTGATACTATTCATCCTATTAGTCCGAATTTATCTTATAAACTCAACCCAGTTTACACGAATAAGGCAATATTCTGTTATGTTACTGCCATCTGGCATTTACTGTTGTTTTTTTCTTAAAACCCTCCTTCCCCTTTAGCGCGACCCTCCCTTCATTATCTGAGTGAAAAGCATTCAGTTTTAATTTTTAATTCTTTTTTCAGTAAAAGGATCCAGCAAAGGAGGGAATTTCCTCCCTTTTGTTTTATTGTCATCAAGGATAACAAATGATTTAGTTCGCAATGAGCTGCCCATAGACGGACCAAAGTTCTTTCTTCCACCCCCACCTCCGCATTCCATCCTCTACACGCAACTTCACTTCTTCGCCGTATATCAAGTTTTCAGAGACTTCTGGCAAATGTTATCGAAGATTGATTCATGGCATTAGTTTGCACAATGATGGCTTTCCCTTCTCCCTGATAAATGATCAGCACCCCATCATTGATGAAATTTTGGACGGACCTCATTTTTAGCAGATTTCCCTTAAGGGAAATCAGCTATTGAGGTCGTACTCAAGACGCGATTTTCGAAATTTTTTTCAAATGTCCATCGATCCTATCTACCTAGGAGATGACGAAAATGAGGTCCGTTCAAAACTGTTTATATATATTAATATATATTTGTCTGTTACAGCTCTAGCGGTCGCAAGTATTGGTTAATCGTTACCAAACTCGATATTTAGTCGTTTTATGTAAAACGAAAGATCAAGTTCGTTAACGGCTGAATTCGAAACAGTGGGATGGGGGGGGGGGTAGAGGGGAGGATTTAATTTCTAGAGTTATTAACTTGTAACTGAATGATTTCTCATTACCGTTTCTATTTATTCACTTAATATTTGCGGTGGTGTTACCAGTATGTATATTTATCTATTGTAAACCTACATACTATACTTAGTTTACGCAGTCCGTGCGTGACGGATTTTCGTTATCTACTAGGTAGGATCGATGGACATTTGACAAATTTTTCGAAAATCGTATCATGAGTACAACCTCAATAGCTGATTTCCCTTAATGGGAATCTGCTAAAATTGATAAAAAAAAATCATATATAAACTTGAAATAAGGTGTTTCGTGACAAATTGGCTTTTTGGTATTGTAAGATGAGGAGCGGAAAAAGAGATAAAACAACAGTTGTAGACGAGTAAATATATAATAAGATTACTTATATAAGTTGTTTTTATCCAACTCAATAATTGAATTGCTATTATTTAATATCCTCCTCTCCCCTTGTCCGATTTTAGCCATTAAAGAACTTTATCTTCATTTTTTTTTTTAATATTTATTCGTTTATTTGTAACAACATATTTAAATATTACAAGCAATTTATATGAATGATAATAAGAATGGCTTGATTATTGACTTGATGGGTGGGAAGTTGTCCATTGACAATACCCACATAGGAGAGAACATTGGATTGTATTATATTTAGTTATACTGTGCATTAAACGAGAAGATATCTTGGCCACTTCCACTTCATACGTCGTCATGGGTTTTCTGGAATATGGGTAGATGTATGTGATTCGACTAGAGGATTAGGATGTTCGGGAAGGAGAGAGTGGAATTTCTGATATCGGGATTTTGCGAGGATATGGACAAAAGGAATGTTGAGGTCGTTATGGAGAGTTAAATTGGATACGTTAAATGGGGAATCTGTAATTTTGCGGAGTATTCTTGATTGGAGGGTTTGGATTTTGTAGGAATTTGAAGGTTTAGTGGAACCCCAAAGTTCAAGTCCGTAAGTCCATATTGGTCTGAGTACTGTCGTATAAATCTGCCGTTTGTTGTGTAGTGATAGTTTAGATCTGTTGTCAAGTAGTCTTAGTAGAAGTCTGTACTGTCGATTCAATTCTTAACTTTTTAATGTGATGTGGGATTTCCAAGTTAGTCGCTTGTCTAATGTGAGTCCTAGATGACTAATTTGTGATTTTTGTGGAATTAAAGTGCTGTTGAGTGTAACTGGAGGGCAAATGGAACGTCGGAGGGTAAATGTTACATGGCTTGATTTTCTGCTGTTGACCTTGATCCTCCATTTAGCCAGCCAGGATTCTAGTTGAGCTAGGTGTTCTTGTAGAAATGGGGATGCCATATTTGGGTCTGAGTTGGTTGTCAAGATTGCAGTATCATCTGCATACGTGAGAAGGGAAGTTTCGGGATGTGATGGGATGTCGGCAGTATAGGTAAGGAATAAGAAAGCACTTAGGATATCCCCTATCTTCACTTAGACGTAGAATGTTCAAATGTGAAATTTGGTGACTAAGTATCAAAAATGACCCCCACTAGATCGTTAACGGACAAACATCACTCAGACTGCCATTCGCGGAACAATCCCGTTAACCAAGGAGGACCTGGAATGAGTTGTCTCTAGTAGACTGACATTATATCGGGGGGGGGGGGGGTTAGAACCGACAGTCATTTTGTCTGTGGCGGAATATAGGTGAGTCAAAGTCGTTTATCATCCCGAGGGGCCATGTATACTCGTTTGGCTTGAGCAACTCCACACGTTCACGTCCAGCTTGTATTTCAATTTCTGAATACGTAAGCTTCTAACCATGGGAGAAATAGAGATGCGATAGATAATATTACAATCGAGTTCTTCGGGTACTAATCGCGTATTCATGTTTTTGGCTGATGTTTCGCTGTACATACTTACTACATCCCCAGGGTATTCTCTGAGCCCAAAGAGTTATATTTCTATCTTCGGGTACTTTCTCCGGCTTTTGTTCCTTTGTGATTTCGTCTTCTTTGTTTATAAACTTGCCAAATCTGCTACTAAAAAAAAACTCACGAGAACACATACTGTACACATCAAGATATTCAAGCCCAAGCAAAACATATGATATTCAATTCATGGCAGAAATCTTGGTTTGCCACAACTGATAACAAACTTCGAGAACTGAAACATACACTCGGTGAATGGCCTTCCTCAAAAAGGCTAATTAGAAGAGAAGAAGTAGTTTTAACGAAGTTAAGAATTGGCCATTCACGACTAACTCACCCTTACTTACTGGAGAAGACGAACCCTACTGCCAACACTGTAACTGTAGACTAACTGTATAACATATACTAACTGACTGCTATCTGAGGACTCACATAGACTTACCATACACTTTGACTGAATTACTACTTGACCGTAGCCAGTATATAGACCACATATTACACTACTTGAAACATATCAACATTTTCAAAAAATTATAATGTAGGACAATTCTGAAAATATTTGCAGAAATGAGCATACTTACGTAAATATAATAAAGTGATTATAGGAATTTAACTGATTCGTCGCTAAATCGCCTCCGGCGCGAAATGCGATTATTGTATGAATAAATAAATTCTTTGTTTATAGTATTCTTTCTGGGTGGAATGATGGTATTCCAATGATTGCTCTATATAGTCATCTTCTCTGATGATGTTGTTCGGACATTTCACCATCTCTGTTGCTTCATGTAGGATTCTTTTCTGGTATCGATGAACTTAAACAGCGATTGGCTATAAGCAAAGAAGACGAGATCATAATAGAACGGACGCCGGGCATACCGAAAGCTACTTTGAAGGGGATGCCCAACCAATGGGAATAAGACAGACTCATATCACTGAATAGGAGAACAACTGTTCAGTCTCAAAGAAATCCCTTAGAAAGCTAGTAGAATGTCTAGGTAAGTGTCGTCCAAACACTTCAAGACACGGTCAATAACCAAAGACGTCTAAGATTGACTAGGACTGTAGAAGTCTATAAGCATAAATAGATTTGTAGTTGAGATCTTATTATTATTTACATCCACTTTATGCTACTATGCTAATCGGGACAAGTTATCTACAGGTTTCCTACAAGGTTACCACCCTTTTCTAGCCAGGGTGGGCACACGGAGTTTATTTAATGAGTCCGTCATTAAATAAATTTCTACTGCCCAGGGCGGGAATCGAACCCGCCACTCTAGGTCTACCACGCGAGAATGAGACCAACGCCCTAACTCTCACGGCCAACCTGAGCCCCCGTAGTTGAGATCACCAATGGGAAATTTATTTGCTTTACGCTGCCCTTCCGTAATAGAATTTTTTCGGAAGTGAAGTCTTAAAAACTGATTTCCCTTATTGGAAAGGAGCTAATCCCCCTATATAATGATTCCTAATTCCTGTCGGTTGTAAATTAATATTTCAATAAAACACAAAGACAACACAAACCACTCAAGTATTAATATTGGAGATTGTTTGAAGAGAAAAGGGCTAAGGCTAGAGGACGAGTGGGTGAGTAGGGTTTGAAGTATTGAGCCTTGAGAGTGTGTGTGGAGATGGTGGGGGTCTGTTTGTGAATTCAAGTGGGCAGGGTGAGCTTATGTCAAGAGGGCTTTGATTGATTGTGTCGCGAGCTGGCCAGGGGGCTATCTATCCCAGTGCTTGAGGTGCCGCGCCCGAACAAACCATTCATAAACCACCTCACGCTAAGGGCTGCGTACACTAAGGACATTTCCCACGTTCTCCTAGAACTCAGTACTGATCTCAGCATATATTCCCAATTTCTAAATAAAAGTCCGCCGAGCTGGGGTTGCGTAAAGTAAGCAGATATCCCAAGTACTGGAATAATACTTGTGGTCTCATATAACCAGGTATCCTCTATGTATATATAAAAAGTCCGTGACGCAGTGGCTGCGTAAACTAAGCAGATTTCCCACGTAAAGTTATACAATAGAGAAATCTCCATACGAGTGCCGAACAGTTACGGAAACGGCCGAACATGCTTTCGGCGGGAACGAATAGAAGCGACCACAGCTCGTCCCTTACTCTTAACTCTATCTCGGTTAATATTCAAGATAGAGAATAAATGTATATAACAATATTTATAGTGAATTTAATTTGGAATAAGATTGGTTCTATACACTTTTTCTATCCGACGTATAGTAACGGAGATATTTCGAATTTTCGAAATTCTCCTCTCTAACCCCCCCCTCCCAATGGTCCGATTTCTTTTTGGGATCTTTCTTTTTACATAAAACGATTAAATACCGAGTTTGGTGACGATTAATCAAAAATTGCGACCGCTAGAGCTGTAAAAGACAAATATATATACAGTTTTGAACGGACCTCATTTTCGTCATCTCCTAGGTAGGATCGATGAATATTTGAAGAAAATTTTCGAAAATCGCGTCATGAGTACGACCTCAATAGCTGATTTCCCTTTAGGGAAATCTGCTAAAAAAACGATGAGTAGAAGGAGGTTACTGCAGGCAGAAAACAAGAAAGTACGAATACCTCGCTTATTGCTTGTGTTACCAAACAAATGCATAGAGCAATAATTGGTGAAAATCAAAAGTTTAACAAGATTGGTTCTATAAAATTTGAAGATGCGATTCATAATAACCAAGAACATTTAATTTTTCTAATACCCCCCCCCCCTCTTTCCCCACCACTATTCCAGATCCGATTTCAGCCAATAACAAATATGGTCTTTAGCGTTGACTGAAAGGGCTAAATATCGTGTGTGGTATAGATCAAATAAATATTTTCTAGTAAAGAACTAAGAATGTTAATTGAAGACGTCATCACATGACGTATTTGCATTTGTCTCACAAATTAATACCTCAATGAAAACCATATTAAGTATTTAAACTTAGACTGAAGTAGTTCATGATATAACAGCTTATAGTTAATATGACATTGGTAGGAGTAGGGGTTTACTGATGGACGAAAACTAATATATAGAAATATCTCGGTTAATAATCAATATATAGAAAACATGTATATAACAACATTTTTAGAGCATTACATTTGCAATAAGATTGATCCTATATAATTTTTCAATAGGACTCATAATAAGGGAGATATCTTGAATTTTCAAATGCACCCTCCCTCTAAACCACCCCCCCCCTATTTCTTAGTAATATTTCAGTCATTAACAAATATGATCTTTAGTTTTAACTGAAAGGGTTAAATATCGAATATGGTCTAGATCAAACAAACATTTTCGAGTCTAGAAGAAAAATCTTAATTCATGATGTCATGACACAACGTATTTGCAAGTGTCTCATCTAGTAAATATTTGTTGAATGTAATATTTGTTATTTAAGCTTGGAATAAGACTTTTCATGATGTATTCGCATATTGTTAAAATTCGTCAACTAAATGTGGTTGTTTACTGATGGCAGAAAATTAAAAAAATATCTCTGTTAATATTCAATGTAATAGAAAAATATATAACACCATTTATAGGAAACTAACTTGTAATAAGATTGTTTCCATGCACTTTTTCGATCCCACGTGTAATAACGGAGATATTTTGAATTTTCGAAATTCTTTTCCTCTAAACCTCCCATTTTCAGCTGTTAATGAACTTGATCTTCAGTTTTAGATAAAACGTTCAAATATGGAGTTTGGAATGAACAGTCAAACGTCTAGAGCGATAACAGACAAATTAAATGTATAGCTTTGAATGGACCTCATTTCGTCGTCATGGGTAGGATCGACGGACATGGGTAGTAATTTTTCGAAAATCGGGTCGTGAGTGTAACCTCAATATCTGAATTCTATTAAAAGGAAATCTTCCAATACAATGAACCCTAGGAATTGTTTTTCCTAAAAAAATAAATAAAAAAAAACCGAATTCAGTTTAGGATGGTGAACGGAAGATGCTGATATGCATGTCAGAAGTAATCTCGAAACGGAACAGATTACAGGGCTGCTGCACGAGATATGAAAAACAACAATGTAACTGATAACATACGAGATGTAAATGCCTTCTTGAACATATAATATTAAAACTTCGTCAGTTCGACGTGCTTGGCCGAATAACACTTGTTAAACTATTGTTACAATGAGGTTCCAGATCTCTTCAGCTACATAACAGGAAGAATTTTCGCCAGGAATCACGGGAACACGAAAAAATACATAGAACGACAATTGTAGATCATCAATAGCTTAACGAAATTGGTTCTCCAACATTTTACCATCATCCCACTCATAATAACGAAAATATTTTGAATTTTCGAATCCCGCCCCCTCCATACTCCTACTATTCCATGTCCGATTTCTGCCAATAACAAATATGATTTTTTTAGTGTTTACTGAAATCTATAAATTTCGAGCATGGTTTTGGCCAAAATAAACATTTTCGGGTAAAGAGCCTAAAATCTTGTTTGGCCACATCATCGAAATGAATTTACGTGTATCTCACATAATAAAGGTCTCATGAAAACAATATTTAGTATTTAGTCTTAGAATAAAGAGGTTCATCATATAAACAGCTTATTGTACGTATGACACGAGTAGGAGTGGCGGTTTACTGAAGGCTGAAAACTATATCCCAAATATCTCGGTTAATATTCGGATTACAGAAAATATGTATACAACAATATTTATAGTAAATTTCATTAGCAGTAAGGTTGGTTCTATGCAAATTTTCGATCCGACGTACAATAATGGAGATATTTCGATTTTACCCCCCTCCCCCCTCCCATTGGACAGATTTCAGCCATTAACTACCTTGACCTTTATTTTTGCGTGAAACGCTTATATATCGAGTTTTATAACAATCAAACAAAAATTAAAGATATTTCGAAAATCACGTAATGAGTACGACCTCAATAGCTGATTTCCCTCAAGGGAAATCTGCTAAAAATCCATCATGCTATTGCTGCGAAAGCTAAACAGATTTCTTTTTTTCTTCAATCCCATGCTGATGAAATCGTCCATGCATTCAATTCGCCATTTTAAAAACAAGGCTATTTAAAAATAAATTACGTGAGTTAATAGATAATAAAACTCGTTATTAGATGTTTACTGTTGTAATACTGAACTTTAGTTACATAAAGGAAAAATTGTAGTGGTAAATTAATTAAATACTAGAAGCTAAAAAACACAAATAACTTGATTAATACTCAAGTTTTATATACATATATTTATATAAAATAAGATATATATATATATATATATATATATATATATATATTTATATAAAATAAGATCAGATATAGCCCAACTAATAAAAAGATATCACAAAGATTGGGAAATCTATGAAGAGGTTGCATGCAAATCATCTGATGGGTCGCCGAAACGGGCAGATATCGTCATTATCCAAAGAGTAGCAAACGAAGGAAGATCCCACAGTAAAGTTCGAAACCAATATCAACCAGTCAAAAGAAATAGACGAGGAAAATAGGAAGATTTACGAACCTTGCTGTGGGTACTTCAAGGAAAAATACTCAGTTGAAAAATGGAGTGTAAAAGGCTTACTGATCGGTGCAAGAGGTGCAATATCCCAAAGGACGGCCGAAACTCTAAAAGAACTGGGATTATCCACGAACGACATCCAGAATTTGTCTACAACCATTATTAAGCATTCGGCGAGAATTATAAATTATCATTTGTACAAATAAAGGCACGATGCAAATCTGCACTCCTTTCCACATGGTCCATCAAAATTTAACAACAAATTTCTTGTTTTAAAAAGAAATATTAAAAAAAAGTGATATTTTTCTTTTAACAATACCCAGTTGGGCCGATTAGGAGGCTGTCCCTGAGGGGAACCCTCCAGAAGGAGGGCAGCTTGTTTTGTTTTGTTGTTTTGTATATATATATATATATATATATATATATATATATATATATATATATATACACTCAACCGCAAAAAAAACCGGACACTTCATTTTTGTCGTGTTAAAAGTTAATTTTCAGCAATTTTCTTTATGTGGGTATTCTAGTTATTACAGAGAATTTAGAGTCTTAAGTCCATTGAGCTAATCCCTTCAGGATTAGTAAACAATTAGATAAAACTTAGATTAGATTTATTTGTCGTGGAGTTAATCTATTCTAAACTGTAAGTAGTTTTTCGCATATTTAAACATCTTTAATTATTAACCAAGCATTTTCTTTTATTAATGTTTTATTTTTATTTTGGTCCAGAATAATGGGTCTTTCAAACTTAGATGGAAGGCCGGAGCTTACGTTACATTGCCGAAACGCTTGGGGTAGCGAAGTCTACCATTCACTGTAATAAAAATGAAGAATAATTTCTTTTTTTTAAAATGTGTTAATTTATCTTTTTCTTTTTTTTATTTTGTATTTTTTTTGTAAATAATCAATAAAAATTATTCACTTTTGGCAGATTTTGTTTAAATAACCTATAGATTAACCAATTATTTTAATTAAAAAGATTAATATACATATATATTAAGTATTTAACTTAAAATTATAAGACTAAATCTAAGTGTCCGGTTTTTTTGCGGTTGAGTGTATATATATATATATAATGGTCCCTTTTGAATACTTTCAGCGTTACGCCAGCACTGACGAACGTTTATCGAGTAACTCAAAAACGACTACACTTAAAATGACATATGTAGGGTTTTTGTAAAGCCTAGAAGTGTTGACTTTTGAAAAGGTTGAATAAGGGTGGGGGGGGGGTTCTGTAAACAATTCCAAATTTCTCCCTACGTATTAAAAATACATATATTTTTATTAGTCAGCTATTGTTAAACGTAAAAAAAAACGTCTACATATTGTGCTGTGTGCCATTTCTCGATCGGATGTTTGTGAACGGAAATACCGCATGCCACATTCAAATGAAATAATTTTAAGTTAAATGCAACTGTTCATTTTGTTTACTTTGTTTAATAGGAACAAAAAGAATTCATTCAAAGTTACTGTTTTTCTAAACGGTGTAAATTATGGAGAATGTATAAATCATGCTCATGTCGGTTTTGCTTATGTTGAATTTTTTCCAATTTGACGAAACCGAAATATTTCAAAACGGGATATTAAGGACCGACTGGCTTACGACAGAAATATTTTTATAGTAATTGTCAGGTCTATACGCATTTAGCTTGAATATGTAAAAGTGGTTATTTCTTTGGTTCTGGTTGGCCCCTTTAATACTCCCTATAATTATATTTCGGTTCTGTTCACCGAAAATACAAGGGTTAAGTAATAAGCAGTTTAGCATTGTACTTTTTAAGGCTACAAGCAACATTCTCGGAGGTAGTTGTATTTTGTTAAGTTGTTGTGACGTAACGTTAATTTTTTTATTCGGCTAATGAGAAATATTTGTCCAAGAATGTACTCCACAGAGTCTGACCACGAAGTTGTACTAAAATGAATCCTTTGTCGCCGTCTAGCAATTCCGGAAGTGTCGTTGTCCCTACGTAACCCCGTTTCTTATTAGCTCTGGAATAGAACCATGTGTTGTCACCACATCCTAAACAAATAAATCCTAAAGGGGCCTTTGTTTTTTATCAACCACCCCCGGAACCGAACCACATACTATCGTCTTTATAATGTCATTCACGTCAATGCCATTTATCGTAGAACCTACAGGTAGAACAGAGAAGAGAGTTCATGCGAATTTGTAGGCGGGACTACTATTTATAATTGAGGCGTTTGGTTTCAAAACCAGGTACATCCATTTTCAAAACTTTTTCAGGACTGATCAAAATAGATTTCATTTTTAAAAAAAGTCAGTTTAACACATTTTTTTCATTATCTGCCGGTATTGATTTTGGAAGGATCTAGATGGTTTTGGAACAAATGCGTCCAATACATCATTTCCAGGATAAAAAATTTATGAAAAATTTAAAAAAAAAAGTTTTTGAAAAAAATGGATGTACCTGGTTTTGAAACCAAACGCCTCAATTAGTAAATATATCGTTTTAGGAGAGGGAAATCAGATATGAGGCGGTTTTCGAAAAAAAATCCTTTATAGTCCGTCAATCCTACTTAGCAAACGAGGTCCGTTCAAAATTATATTAATATATCTGCCTCCCTCCCTCTCTCTCTCTCTCTCTCTCTCTCTCTCTCTCTCTCTCTCTCTCCTCTCTCTCTCTCTCTCTCTCTCTCTCTCTCTCTCTCTCTATATATATATATATATATCTATATATATATATATATATATCTATATATATATATATCTATATATATTAGCTAAGGTACCCGGCTTCGCTAGGGTATCATGACAGCGTTGCTCTGGGAGTCTGAATAATGATTGAAATTTCTTATTGCTTTACTAGGCAAAATACTTTTAAATTCCCGTCTCAAGTCTTTAGCTTACTATTTATCCTAGTAACTATAGAATAAACATAGAATTTTTTAATCTCAAAGAATAAAAAAAAATGAGTTCTTGATCAATCCATCTCCACTGTTCAAAATACTGTTAACAATGTAAATCATGGATAAAATCTTTCAAGTACCATAGGCCATAAAGTTAATAATTAAGACAGCATTGTTTATTATAAACTATGCAAGAAAACTGTTTATTTTTCCAAATGTGGCCCCAAGCACATCCATTTTATCTATTTCACGATTTAATTACCATTATTAAATATACTCTAATGTATAACTGAAGAAAAAATTTTGTAATCATATTTGTACTTACTTATGGTTTGTTATGTGTAGCGTATTTGTGTATCAATGTTAATAATTAGCAGGCGTAAATGGGTTCACCTCCCCAGCACTTTCAATACCCTTTAAAATTGTTTAGATCAAATGATTTATGATACTTAACGAAATATTTCTGGGGGAAAACATAACATCACCAAAAGAGTTAATGTTGTATAAGTCATTATCAAGTAAAGTACGTTCTGTTGACCCCCCTTCTTTTGTTCTTGAATTACTAAATATTTATTTATTTAAATATGTTGCTGCAAATAAATGAATAAATAAAAAAAAAAAAAAAAAGATTACTAAAATCTCCGGATTGAGATAAAAATTATTCTGATTCATTACAAATTACTCCACTAGCTATAGTTAATAGTTTGCAATGAAATTAATATGTTCAGATATATTTCATCAATTGTTCTTCTCTCCGGTCTAGAATAATTTTATTCAGTTGGCCTGCCCTGTTTGTTTACAATTCAGACGCTTTCCGATGTAGATATTATTAACTTGTAACTTGACTGAATGATTTCTTATTACCGTTTGAGTTTATTCCCTTAACATTCACGGTGGTGTTACCAGCATGCAGATTTATCTGATGCAAACCTTCACGAGGGTAATCTGCTTAGTTTACGCAGCCTCTGCGTGAAAGACTTTATTTAAGGACCGCGTCGAACTGTGATTCCGCTTATAATTAATCAAGAAGACAATTTCTCATTCATTTTTTTGGGTTGAATTACCACAGGGCGCTAGGTTAATTTAAAAAAATAAAATCTTTTTGGAAAAGCATTGATCTGCAGGGTTTTTCTATTCTTTTTGCTCCTAATTGAGAGTTTGAGAAGTTTCAGATCTGTAGTTTAACAGGAAAGTTTGCCTGTAAAGTCTTAAAGTTTGAAATAGTTACACAATTTACAAACATTTCTTTCATCTTTTAGCAGGGGAGCAATGTATTAGAACTTGCTTAAACATTGCCCTATGAATATTTTGGCTGTTATTAAGAGCACAAATTATATCCACATTATAAAATATTTTAAAATTGTTATATTTATAATATTAAGAACAAGATCTCTGTCAAAGAACTGGATGGATCATGAAAAGTCCGTCACGCAGTGGCTGCGTAAACTAGGCAGATTTCCCGCGAGAAGTTTTACAATAGATAAATCTGCATACTGGTAAAAAAACACACCAACATGAATAAATACAAACGGTAATGAGAAATCTTTCAGTTAATGTTTCCCAATTAATAATCTCCCAACGTAACCCCCCCCCCACTAATCCGATTTCAGCCATTAACGAACTTGATCATTCTTTTGACACGAAACGTTTAAATAAATATAATATAATATGGAGTTTGGTAACAATCAAGCAAAAATGTCGACAGCTAGTACGTTTACAGATATATATAACTGTGAACGGACCTCATCTTTGTCATCTTCTGGGTAAGGATCGATGTGATGAAAAATTTCGAAATTCGCGTCATGCACACGACCTCAATAGCTGATTTCCCTTAAGGGAAATCTGCTAAAACTGCAGGACATACTTGGTCCAAAATACTGCTAGGTTTTCAGTGTTAGACGTCAATACAGTCCTGTCAATCCAATGAGACCGGTGTGTTACCTTGGTGCGAGATAAATGTTTCATCTCATAAAAGTTTCTTTGCCTAATAGGTCAAAATTTTAAATATTGTTTGGTTGTAATTTTTAGTGCATTTCCCTTTTCTTTCTGGAAATTTCTTCGAAAGTCCTTCAATCCTACCCTGGATATGACGAAAAAGTCCGTCACGCAGGGACTGCGGCAAATAAGCAGATTTCCCCCGTGAAGTATAGCAATAGATAAATTTACATACCGGTAACACAACACCACCGTGAATACTAATTGAATAAATACAAACGATAATAAGAAACCTGAAGAAAGCATCTGAAATCTAAACAAACAGTTCTGCCAACTTCTTACCGGAAAGAAAAACAATTACTGTGATGTATCTGAATATAACGTATTTATTTGATTGATAACTATTTACTATATCTAGTATTGTAATTTATAATGAGTTAGAATAATTTTTATCTCAATCAATCAAATTTAAGTAGTCCAAAACCTTAAGTAGGGGGGGGGGTCACCAGAACATATTTGCATGTATCTCGTATAATAAATGTCTCTTGAAAACAATATTTGGTATTTAAGCTTCGAATGGTGTGGTTTATTACATAGCCGAGTATTGATTATGTAACATGAGTAGAAGTGGGGGTTTGCTGAAGGCTGAAAAATGCAAATATCTCGGTTAATATTGAGGATAGGGAATAAATGTATATAATAATATTTATAGTACATTTAATTTTCTATAAGATTGATTTTATACATTTTTTCGATCCGACTTATAGTAACGGAGATATTTCGAATTTTCAAAAATCCCCCCTCTAAACCCGATTTCAGCCATTAACGAACTTGATCTTCCTTTATATATAAAACGATTAAATATGGAGTTTGGTAACGATCAAACAAAAATTGCGACCGCTAGAGCGTTAACAGACAAATATATATATATATATATATATATATATATATATATATATATATATATAATTATAATTCTTTTATTCAGGCTTTCTCGACCAGCACAGATCAGTTAGCCATTCTTAGCTACCAGCGACTTTGTAATCTCCCTTTCTCCCAGAATACGCTGAATTTTTTCAGTATAATTTGGGTATTATGAGCATTTTTCAAAGCTCTAGTAAATCGCTAATTTCCTCTGGTTATCTTAGCGCATGTACTCGTTTTCTTGCGATACTAAACCAGTTAAGTAAATAAATATTAATAATCTCATAGTATTTATGTTGGGGAGTTTAAGCAATCGCGTATTGAGTATTCTTCCCCTCCTGTCTAAATACTCACTTACAACATGTTAGTGGGGCAAGACTGGAGGTTAGATTAATGTTGTATTCTGCATACTCTTCCTAGCTAATGCCTATCATTAGCTTATGCAGGCTACAGGCTACCGAGGGACGGCTGTCTAACAACTCTGGCCTTGAATCGAATTGTCTCCACTCATGCTTTTACTAGTGCGAATGTAACATTCCTCATGATGCATTTATTGCTGGATGGTCTGATGCAAAAGGCAGTGGGAAAACCTCTGAATGTCCTTGTTCGGTCCCGCGAAAATCAGGTTCACCAATTCACGTCATCGGTTACCAGGTGCAGCCTGTAAATACCAGATATTGAGTATTAACAAGAGCCGGCGGTAATCCTGGTGTATTCCCTTCAAAGATTTCTCCTCTCAGATATAAAGGAAGTAGTCCGTGGTCTGACTGAGCATCCACGACTGCTATAGTAATCCCTATAACTCGACAGTTATGAGAAAGGCCGCTTGCCCAAGGAAGATGGGATGGGATATACTACCCAACTCTCCTTTATTGCCTGCAGATATGTCTCCAGCTTATCGGCACTATGAGCTTTTCTACAGCCACTTATACACCTCCTAAACAAGATCCCTTTCAATTAAAAGTTAACTCGAGAGTTGCAATGGGCCACGTTCCACAGGCTCACTCGGGAAATCGTGTGTCATCCAGAGGCACTTATATTCTGAAGTTCATTGCATTGCTAAAGGGTTCTAAATTTATAAAAAGGCGTAGTCCATTATAAGTGAAAGTCCGTGAAAGTAGGTGCTGAGGAAATTAAAGAAATTTACAATGTCTGAAAACGATTCTTCAATAAAATCGTTTGAAACATGTACAAAGAGCAAGAGAAATTCCTCACTGTAATTACGTCACACATGCTACGTAAGATAATGATCCCATCTTTTTTTCAACCATATTTCATTGTAAAATCCCGATATAAATAAGTAAAGTAAATTTATTTTCCAGCAAATTACATTACAATTATTTCAGAAATACTTAATACTGTTACGTTGATAATGAGAGTTCGTTTGGATTGCAAAATTAAACACACACACCAGTTCCACAGTTTAACACTGCACGATTTATTTCTCAATGTACAATACTCTTGGTTAATTATTACTACTCAGAGAATTACACTGATAGTGTAACTGTTCTTCAGGTTACACAGTCCAATAATTCACTCGCGGTCACTGAACTTTACATAAAACGACGGCACTGCACTGTCCTTTACTTCGCGGCACTGCACTGTCTTAAACACGCCATAAACTGTTACTTACAGACACGACACAACACTTTTCTTCACGGCACAACACTTTACCTTTAAGTCGCGCTGAACATCCCTCGAAGACCGTCGAGCAACCAACGGGCAGAGGGGCACTGGAGAGTTCCTTTTAAATGCTTGTAGAAGTGTCTAGGCATAGAAGGTTCCAGTTCTTCCTGGAAGGTCCCTAATTAGATTCGCTCGTTCCACTAGTCTTTGTTCCTCCCCTCACGCGGCTCTCTCTCTTTGTGTATTCGCCCACTCATTCAATTCTCGCAACAATACTTTACACAGTACTTGGTATATACTGCACGAGTGACGTATGAAACAGCTCATAATAAAATATTCTGCTACATAAACATTTAAAATAAGTTTACAATAAAAATTTATAATGATATTAGTTTAATATTGATGTTGCATAAAAAATAAAACTAACAGTAGTAGTGTTTCCGTTATATAATATCATAAAACAACAACTGGAGTTATAAATTAAAATCAAAACAAAGGATATTTTCCAGCGATCATCAGATAATTATACAAGTTAATGCAATCTCCTCTAATCTCTAAGGATGGCTATTTCTCGATCCTAGCTGTGAGAAATTTGAACAAATGCTGCAAGGCGGAACTGCCGGAGCAAGGAAGTGATAGGTGTCTTCAGGTTCCTGGAGGTTACACAGTCACCAGTTGGCGGTGTCATGTCTAATCCAAGGCTTCTTGTTCAAGTTGAGAGTTTCTGTCCTGGTTTTACCTATTGCTCTGATATAGTGGAGATTATTTACTCTAGTATATTCTAATGCTTGGGAGTGAAATGAGAGTTCTTTGTATAAATCACGGAATTGTGCATCGGCAAGGGTTTCTTTAAATTTATCAATTTCTATTGACTTTACAATTTCGTGCTTCCCACTGTTAGGAGTTTTGAAAAATTCATCAGTAGGAAGGTTTACTGTTTGACAAATAACTACGTTATCGTACTAGAATATTTTTGTCTTTATAATTTTTAATACCAGTTTCTTTGTTAGCCAATCATCACTTGAGTTAATTAACTAGGTAATTCAAGTGCAAAACTCGGTGTAAAAAAGTAAGAAGTATATTTCGTGGTGCGCTAAATGAGACGTGTACATTTCAACAAGAAATGTACATTTTTGAAAGATTATTATTATTATTTATTAACGTCCACTTTTTGCGACTAAGGCTAATTGGGTCGGGTTATCTCACAAATTACCAATTTTCTACCAGTGGGTTTTATGCATTTGTTATTTAATTCATTTCCTAAATCAATTTACATTATTATTAGCACTGTTGATGCTCATTCCAAGGCATTATTCAATTTTAATTTAAATCTTAACCTGACTAGCATTCAAATTGCATTTAGTAACTGTAATGTGAATGGAACAGTTATTTCACTAGAGTGGAATATTTATTTTATTTTCTTAAAGCATATATCCAAATCAATGTTCTCATGTATTAATATATACTTTATCATTTAACGCAGTCACTTTACTCATAGTTTTTATTTACTCAATGTGCTATGATTTACCAGTGTGTTTTATGCATTTATTTGTCTTTATTCATTTTCAAAATCAATTTACATTATTATTAAAGAAACATTGTTGATACTCCACTTAAGGATTATTCAATTTTAATTTAAATCTTAATTGAACTTTAGCATTCAAATTGCATTTATTAACTGTAACATGTGAGTAGCACAGTTATTTATAAGTGGATATTTATTTTATTTTCATAAAAGCACATAATACTAAACAATGTTCTCATGCATTAATATATTTATTTTTATTATGCTCAGTTTTTCTACTCATTTAATTTCTTTATCACTACACAAATGTGTACATTTTATTTAAGCAATTTAAGTGGCAATATGGTTATTTCAAATAACTCATACCCTACATTAATACTTATAAGAACTTGGCATCGGAATTCTATGTTAACCTCAAAAGAATGTTTCATTTCAACTACTTTACTTTATTTTTATCAATTAATTTTCCATTTTGTTTAACAAATTTTCAGTAAAACGAACAATGTACATAAGTGACCTGATATTCTATGCTTTAGTGTTTACCTGTGACCAGAAAGGAATTTGTACACAATCTATTCAAACAAAGTTACATTTATTATACACAGTAACATCACATATACATCATTCAAAGTACATCTAACAGTTAATCCAAGAGATCACTAACTCAAACTTGTTAACGTTATCATTCCTCAAAACAGGTGAGATCCCTTATCTATAAAAGGTTTCAACATGGTTACAGCTCTCTCCCTACTACATAGAACTCACCTATTAAAAGGCATACATGTATTACCTGCATAGACTACCTCACTGCTGTGACGTCATACACTCTTTGTATAGTCTACATCCCTTCTTCGCTTAGTCACATTATCATTATATTAATCTTGGGGCTCCCTTTGTTTATATTTTCTTTTTGAATATGACTTCTTCTTGTTCTCTCCTTTCTTGTATTCACTTGTTTCCAGCTGTCGCTCGACTGGCTTGAAACACATTATTGATTATAATCAAGACATCTTTCTTTGATCTTTGATCAAAATGCCCGAGTCAATTCCAGACTATGCTCATTCCATCGCTCGCCTAGAACGGCGATTAAAAAGGCTGAATCGTGACATCAACAGCGTCACTGAAGCCTCCAAATTCAGCCTCGAAGATGACAATGCGATTCGACACTTCAAATCTGTCTACAAAACTGCCCAAACCGAATGGACAGAGTTCCGAGAAGTATGGAATGAAAGAGATGAATTGCTCTTGTTAGAGGGTAGAGAAATCAACTTCTCTGACGTATGGTCGACACTATACGACGCCACCAGACGCGTCATGATAGATGCTGAAACCATTCACGCGCGCATCCAAGAGCGCTTCAACCAAGAAACCATTGATGCAGCCCAACATCAAATCGGATTCGATTCCACAAATCGACAACAATTCTTAAACACAACACAGGTGTCAACCCCCAGGACGCACCTCCCTATCATTGAAATTCCCAAATTCCACGGCGACTTGACAAAATGGAACCACTTCAAAGACACCTTCAAGTCCTTGGTCCATGACGAACCATCCATCACAAATGTTGAGAAGTTCCACTATCTCCTCAGTGCATTGAAGGGTGAGGCAGCTGCTTTGGTATCAAGGTTTCAGGTGGACGACCGATCATACATCCTTGCTTGGGAAAAGCTCCTAAAACAATACGACAACCCTCGTGTACTTGGCTCATTGTACATCCAACGAATGCTGGAGTCCAACACCAGATCTCTCCCGACACCAACAAAGAGATATGAAGCTTATCTTGCTAATATCTGTGACAGCCTTGACGGCTTTCGTTCTCTCGATCTTGAAGACAAGGGAGAATTCGCACTGGCGATTCTTGCGCTTCGAGACTTGGACCCGGAAACGCGAAGAGGTTTTGAGTTAAGCCTCAAGGACAGCACGAGGTCACCGACAGCCGACGATGTAATAGAGTTCGTCAGACAGCGTCTAGGGGCCATCAAGTTTTCAAACCAATTTTGTTTTCAATCCGAAGCTCCTGCGAAACCACGACGCCAGAGTCCCTACAACACAAGATCCCGTGAGACTCCACCCAATCGCTTCTGTCAGAGGTACTCCACTGTCAACCTTCACTCAACCTCAAGATCTACAGAAGCTCGAACAGGAGCATCGACTGCCCGGTTCCAACGTTCGCACGCTCGGAGCACCTACTCCAACCCCATCCTACCTAAATGCCCATTTTGCAAGGGAAAACATTATCTCATAAGGTGTCCTGAATTCACTAATATTCCCAGCCGGGAACGCATCGCATTCTCTGAGGGATGGAAGGGCTGCAGGAATTGCTTGAGGGAAGATCATCCAACAGCGAAATGCCCCTCAAAGTACAACTGTCGGCGTTGCAACAAAAGGCACCACACCCTCATTCATAATGAAGAGAACACACCCATCCGCGCATCCTCTCCGAGACAACCTTCGAAAAAGACGCAGGATACACCTGGAGGTAGCGGAGTAACATTCACCGCTTACGGCTCAACAACCCAGCACACACCGGAAGGAACAAATGCGGTTCTCCTGGGGACGGTACAGCTAAAGATAAAGGGATCCAACGATCGTCTGTACAAGGTACGAGCGCTTCTTGATTGCGGGAGCCAGCACACATTTATCTCCAAGGCACTCGCCTATAAGATAGACCTCCCTGCTCGGCACTTCAAGCGTCGCATCGCCGGCTTAGGCAACACCACAATGGCAAGACCAATGGGAATCGTGGACATCGAATTGAAGCCGCTCGATATTGACAGAGTTCTCACGACTGACGCTATCATAATAGACTCGATAGCTCCCCGCCTTCCTAACCAAGACCTTGGGCCTAACATCCTCAAGTCATTTGCAAACCTTCAACTGGCTGACACCACATTTGGACAGTCCGGAGCAGTTGACCTACTCATAGGAGCGGATCTCTATCCCCTAGTTGTCACCGGAGCTCCCTACGCCTCCGAAGTGCATGGGTTCTTCCACATCCCAACTATATTTGGTTTGACAGTCATGGGTAGGTCACAACGCCACAAGTCTGCTGAATCCTCGTCATTTTTCATCACGTCCCCTGCTGACACTGTGGAACAACGGCAGCGCTTTCGGAAAGTTCAGAAACCTGCCCCAGTTAAGCGGAACAATCCAGGTGACGAAGAATGCAAAGAGCACTTCGACCACACTCATGCCCGCACTCCCAAAGGGCGTCATATCATGCGACCATGTAAGGCTGCACCTGCCGATGTGGGAGACAACAGGAACATGCTGATGAAAACCTCTGCTCCCCTGAATACAAACTTCGCAAAGACCATGACCTCGCGCAAAATTACCGTGCATTCATCCAAGAGTACATCAGGTTGGGCCACAGGACTTCCACCTCATCGCCATACCACATATGGTATACCACATCATGGCGTTTGGCAAGAGGCTTTATTGAGGAAGCCATACAACTTCCGACGCAACTGATCGCTTTATTTGCTCAAGGAGGCTTTCAACTGGGCAAACGGTCAAGTTACAGCAATCGTCCCGAACACCATGGAGTCCGTATAGGCAGTCAGCATGCCACCTCCAGACAACCTTTTTTTTTCTTCTTTTAAAGTCCTGTCACTCAGATGGGGCTCAAAAAACGACACCATCTCATCCAACCACTTTAATCCTTCACACCATCATTACATCCTGAAGCGAAGGATTCCAAAGGGTGAAGAAGAATCACTACTTTTCCTATTTTTTAGAAGATATACATTTTTTTTGTTATGATTCTCTTCGAGATCACAAGTTTCATCATTTCTTTCTTTATTATTCCAACTTGCAACCATTTTTTTTCTCTTAGAGGATCTTTATTTTTTTTATTCAATAACAGACCCCCCCCCACTCACTCACACAAAAACACAGACGCCACACAAACACACACCACAAATGGCTCTGTGCTTTAGATCTAAGTTAGTTTTTAGTTTTTTAATTAGCCCTAGCTAATTCAAGGTGGGCGGTTTGTTCGCGGAAGAATCAACTCCGCGAATAGTGAAAAGGCGCGTGACCTGATGACGTCATCCACCGCCACTCAACCTTGCCCTGGACTGGGACCTCGCTGCCGGCGCATCCAGCCACGAGGGGGGACCGGCAGGAAAGGACAAGAGGACACGAGGGAAGATGGCAGCCTAGTGCGGCTAGTGAAAGGGAGTCATCGTCATCGCACTGAAAAAACCCCTCAAAATGCTGGAGTAGACTCAAAAGGGCCCGTCGGGCGATGAAGCCCTGGAACAAGGAGGGGGAGAACACAAGACATTAAAGAAAAAATAGTGAGTACTCACTTCATTTACATACACCGCACCCCGAAGCCAACAGGCATCAACCACATCATGGGCCCCACCGAGCAACATACTTCAACAAAAGTTCAATTCAACCCAGAGCAGCTCACCCATCCCCACTTGTAAGAGAATCAAAATTTTGTTAACATTTATTTATACTATTTACCACAAACATTGTAAATTACAACATTGTAAATTAAACATGCCTTGTGATTTGCCCCAAACAATACAGTCCACTCTCTCAAACTAACAAAATAAGGGCGAAGGGGCATCTCCCTATATCCTTTAATGGGAAGCCTCTTCGATCCCCAAACAATAACTTCCTTTTAAACGTTTGTATATATCGAAGTAAAACACTTTATTAAAGAATTAAGCATGGCTGCTCGCCGATGGTGAGTTGCTGACTGCACAGCTAAATCAACAAGCACATGGCATTGAAAAAAAAATTAAATAAAAGTTGAGTTAAAATAATAGTAATAAGTTTGTGATAAATATTAAGCCAAACAATATAATAAGATTATAAAATAAAAATATAAAGAAAACAAAAATGATATATAAAATAAATACGAATAAAAACTATGCCGACATGTGTATACGTGTATATATATTTAAAAAAACAATAATAATTTAAAACTATGATAGTTGTTTGTTCCTTACGAATCCAAGATAATGGATTCAGTTAGGGGCACCCAGTCTTCATCTTCATATATGAGACATATGTCATATGTGAAAGTAATATATGCATAATACTCACACACACACACACACACACACACACACACACACACACACAAATATATATATATATATATATATATATATATATACACATACAAAATTCGACAGAAATTCAATTCGTCATCTACTGAGCAGGATCGGTGGGCATTTGAAATATTCAAGGAGGGGAGCCTCATTAGCTGATTTCTCCTAATATGAGATATTTACTAAAAGCAGTACTCAACCGGCATTAATGCACCAGAATGGCAGGATGCTGGCAAACATATAATATTTTTTATGAAGAAAAAAAAAGCCGAGTATGTTTCTTGAGTGCTATCTGGAAACAACCAGTGTCATACAGTTGTGGGCTAGATGGCTTGTTCTTTGTCCGACAACTAGATCGGAGGCAATTAGCATCCCCTCCCCCATATCCCGCACAATTTTTTCCTTTCATTCGTCTTCCATTAGGATGACAATTGCCCAGGGAGGTGAATTGAGCTTTTCCGGCTCTTCCTACAACTACTTTCATTAACAACGAATTGGTTCTACCGTCCACTGCACCTATACGCTCGGCTTGCTCAAGGCGATTCTAAACGAATTGCTAGAGAAATAAAGAGGATAAACTCCATTTTCGGGATTCGTATTGTTTTAGTGACATGTAAAACACTCAAAGACAAGCTTTAAAACACGAATACTGCTTGATATAAGTCAGTTAAGCTTATACAATATATACTTTCAACTCCCAACCATAAATAAATATTTCGAGTATTATTTCAGGAGTAAAAGTTTTTAACGCTCTTCCCAAACGTTTTAAATCTAAATAAAAACAATATTCTCTGTTTCAATATAAATTAAAGAACTTCATGTCTGTAAGATGCTTTCATACACAAGATGAATACAATAAAAAAATATGCTCAATTATTAAATAAAATAGTTATTTATTATACAAGTGACGAAAGTAGATCATTTTACAACTCGAGTGAAACGTTTACCAGTCACTATCCGATTGACAATTTCACGAGAGTTGTAAATTCTACTTTCGTCACGAGTGTAATATTAAATTTTTTCTGTAATCGTGTAATACATGATCAGATCTAACCAGAATATGAACAAAATTAGGATGTTTTGAAGATTATGGTATGTTGTTGGTAGGTTATAAGCATGGTTGTGAAAGGTTATAAGCATAGTTATAAAACAACTAGTGATGATTGTGAAGTAGTGCAGTTATAAACAAGTGCAGGTTATAAACAAGGAATGTAATTATTATTATATTTAAATTTTAAAATGTATTTATTATTTCCACCAATAATTCATTCACATTTCAATTTATTTTGTTAAAATAAATTCTTACAATGTTAAGAAACATTTAAAAGCATTTAATTTCCAACTTCAAATTATTTTTTAATTTATACTTATTACTAATTAAGAAGGCAATTCACTTTCTTCACTTGTGAAGAATGTGATTACTTTCTTCACTCTATTGCAAAATGTTTCACTTTCTTCACTCATTTCAGTTTAGTAATGTTACCATTATTCAACGATTAAATAAAAAATAATTTATGAACAGGTACATTGTCTTATAAAAGTATGACCAGTGTTCCATAATTTTTAAAGCTTCCCATCCTTTGATAAACTTGCATGTCTTTATATTAAAACAAATGTGTGCAATATATTTAGAGTGGTATGAAGATTGTTAACAAAATTAATTTATAACATATAATTATTCAAATTAATAGATTTTGTAATATGTAATCATGAAATTTGAGCTAGTTTTATAACGAAAGGATTATATAAGTATAAATGCTAAGCAATAATATTTAAAGAAATTAATTGACATTATATTAGTAGATTTTTTTAAAAATATTGTTGCGAAAATTAAATAAATGAATAATACTTCAGAGAGAGAGAGAGTTGCGTATTTGGGAAGTGCAAGATAGATCAAAGAGACCGACAGAAGGTCGAGCCCCTACTAGGCTCGTCTAGCCCAGCGTCCAATGAACCAGACAATTCCACTTTGATGTATGCCGATGACCTATATAAAGAAGCTCGGGCCAGCCGCGAGCAGTCAGTTTTATTCTCATCTGTCTTGATGTTCACATCAGTGCTACAGTGCGACTTAGTGCAGTGCGGTAAAGTGTTTTTATAAGAAGAACAGTGTTGTGCCGTGACTGTAAGTAACAGTTTAGTGCCGTGTTTAAGACATTGTGTACCCACGTCGAGGAGTGGCTACAATGTGGAAGGCACCTAGCCGTGAGGCCTTAATCCTTCCACACCAATCCAACTACCTCGTGGTCACTGAGGACTCGCTACGATGGTCAAGAAGCGAGTCCTATGGAAGGGACGGTCCCCTACTACCCAGCTCCCACACGAGAGAAGAACTCCAGTACATGTACCAGTTTTCCTGGCCTGTACGTCCTCGTGCTTTGAACACACGACCACTACGTCTGCGACCGGCAGTGAAGGCAAGCCTCCACTCCGGACACCACCCAGCCCGTAGTTCACATTGAGTAGGCAGACCCTACCCCATTAAGGCAGGAGTGATCCCCTGCCCGGAACAGCAAAGCCGACTAAGGACCTACTGTTCCTACGGTTCCCCTACCCAGCAGCTACACAGCGGCTTACTGCTGCCACTGGGGAGGGCCGGCCCCGTGCCGGAATTCCCCGTGTTTAAGACAGTGGAGTGCCGCGAAGTAAAGGACAGTGCAGTGCCGCGAAGTAAAGGACAGTGCAGTGCCGCGAAGTAAAGGACAGTGCAGTGCCGCGAAGTAAAGGACAGTGCAGTGCCGCGAAGTAAAGGACAGTGCAGTGCCGTCTTGTTGTGAATTTCAGTGACCGTGAGTGAATTGTTGGACTGTGAAATCTGAAGAACAGTGACGCTATCAGTGTATACTGTGAGTAGTAATTAAGAATAATTACCTAGTGTATTGTGCATTGTGAAATAAATTGTGCAGTGATAAAAACTGTGAAACTTGAGAGTATGTAATTTTGCAATCCAAAAAGAACTCTTATTAAAAACGTTTATTACTGGTTTTGGTAATAAAAACGTAACAATATGTATTTTATTTTGTTATATTAACATTTAATAGAAATAAATACTTTTAATTTTATGTAGAAAATCGGCACAATGAGCTTTTCTAGATCCACATAAACACCTGCTAAACAAGATTCCTTTCAACTCAAAGTGAACTCAAGCGTTTCGGTGGGCATCGTTCTAGAACTCACTCAAGAAATGTATGTCTTCCAGAGACATATATATTCTGAAGTTCATTGCATTACTATAGAACTCTAAATTTATAAAAGGGCGTAGACCCTTGTAAGCGAAAGTCCGTGAAGTGTTCCGGAAATGAAGGAAATTTACAAATTCTTAAAGGGATTCTATAATAAACGATTGTAAACGTTTACTAAAGACAAGATGAATTTAAGTTCAATAACGCTACAGAATGTGGCACACGTACGACATAAGATAATCATCCCATCCCTTCTTCAATCAATTTTTCTTTCATAGTAAAAACCCGATATTAAAAATAAGAATATTTCAGTTCTACTGCCCACTGCACCTATAGCTGAAGGCGACTCTAAACGAATTGCTGGAGAAATAATGAGGATAAGTCCATTTTCGAGATTTGTATTATTTTAGTGTCATATGAAACACTGAGACATAAGCTTCAAATACACTATCAGATTGGTATAAATAGGCGAAGTTCATAAAAAAAATCGGTAAAAAATGAATGAGGCAAGGGTTTGGAGGAGTTAATTCCAACGACGAAAACATTTTTACCCCAGTTCGATTTTTAAAATAAATTACATGCCGAAAAAGATTATTCCTATCTGCACATTTTTAGCATATTTCCCTTACGGGAAATCAGCTATTGAGATCGTACTCATGACGCGATTTTCGAAACATTTCTTCAAGTGTCCATCGGTCCTACCCAGAAGATGACGAAAATGAGGTCCGTTCGAAATTTTATATATATATATATATATATATATATATATATATATATATATATATATATATATGTATATTTGTCTGTCAACGCTCTAGCGGTCGCAATTTTTTTTTATCGTTACTAAACTCGATATCGATAACGTTTTATGCTAAAAGACAGATCAAGTTCGTTAATGGCTGAAATCCGACCAGTGGGAGGGGGTTAAAAGGGGGGATTTTTGAAAATTGGAAATATCTCCGTTATTATGCGTCAGATTGAAAAATTGTATAGAATCAATCTTATTGCAAATTAAATTTACTATAAATATTGTTCTATAAATATTTTTTCTGTATCTTGAATATTAACCGAGATGTTTGCATTTTTATTAAATTTGGGCCGATAACCTAGGGCGGAGTTTCCCGCCTAAAGCTAGTTCGGCCCTTTGCCGTAAATGTTCGGCTCTCGTATGGAGATTTCTCTATTGTATAACTTCACGTGGGAAATCTGCTTAGTTTACCCTGCGTGACGGACTTTTCTATAGTTTCATATTGGTTTACGGTTTCATATTCATTAAAATTGAAAACTGTAATCTAAAGATTAGTCCCCTATATTTTTCTATCCCTTTTCATGTATGCAATATTACTAAATACTTCCATAATCCTCTAATATTGGGCAAACGCGAAGTCCATCACAGAAATTACTTTTAGATGACGTCAGATGGCTACCATATCTCACTTTTAATGAATGCCCCATGGAAGTAATACGTGGTGATAGACTTAGGCTTATAACAATTCATATAAGGTGGAGATTACTTAGAATTGAAAGTGAATAAGAAAAAAATGTAGGTGCTGCATTGCTTGATATTTTTGAATATACATTACATTTGTATGACAGTTGGGTTCCGACTACAAGAAGTTCGAATGAGAAAATATTTGATGGTGGCAGTTTCCGACGAAACGTAACAGGGTTTCAAAGAAGATCAGGCAAAATCCACTGCTTCATCATCAGTACCCGAACGTCCTGGATGTTGACCTAACGGCCCTTAGAACTGAACTGTCTCTGGGTCGGTATAGTTCTAAGAGCACTGATGATGATGCACTACATCGAAAGCGCTCTGTCGTTTTAATAAATTTTTACAGTGGAAGCGTAGCCATTTCTTTTATCAACCAACTGTAGAACATAAGATTTAGCTCCTTCCAGTTTACCCCTTTATAGTTTCTTTTCTCCTTTCTTATGTTGGAAATTTACTAACATTATATATTTAATTTTGTGAAATGTATTTATTTTCTATATTTAATTTTCTATATTTTTAATATTTATACATTTTTTTTTAAAATAATGTTCTCCCTTGTTTAAAGATGAATCGCCATTATTACGGTATCTCAAATAAATAATAATAATACATTTTATTTTGCTACGAGAACTAGTTAAATTACAATTACTCTTCAAATTTCATTAATGGAATTAGTACTAATGGACATTTTGGAGTGAGATTGGCGGGATGGAAATGATTGTTTTGTAGCGTGGAATGTTGGCTACCTACACCGGCGGCAATGATTACCTTGCTTAATTAGAGCCGCATTTCATTCTATAGTGGCGTTCTCAAATAAGAAATAGATGTGAGCCGAGAAGGGAGATGTGGTTGTGCCGGAGGTAGTGGAGTCTAGCAAAAAGGCAGTTAGGGGAGCGGAAGGTGGAGGATTGGCCAGTGGCGAGTTGGCTATTCCGCCCGGCTAGAATTACCCTAGGCCCTGCCCACCGCTAAAGCTCTATGAGCCATAGGATGAAGGAACGGAGGGCCTAGGCAAGTCATTTTAATAGGGGAAGCTTAACGCACCGCGTCCCTACCCCTCCCGTTCCACATAGTAACAGTTACACTAATTGTCACTCTTACATCTCCCCCCACCCACTTGCTGCAACTACCTCTGATTGCGGCAGGAGCTCCGCTTTTTAACTCCCAAACGGTAACTGGAATCTGCCCCCGGTCTCATGGTGGCTAAATGTCTTGTTACTCTAGGTAGGAATTAAATATCCCAGAGAGGCGACTCCCCTAACTAGTCATTAACTCTTAGAATACATAATTCTTAAGCGTTTAGACATTTTCTCTTCTATTTGATAAGAGTAAGCCAACATATGAGGTAATTTCTTACCAGGTGAACACACCACTAACCCCCCGGCTACCATAAAGCCTCACAGTCTACTGGAGACAGCTCCTTTATCAAATAGCTGGGTTGATAAATTCTTGTAGAACAATAATCAATATAATGTTTAGTTTACATAGATTTTAAAGCTGGGAGAAATATAGAATGTCTCCATGTCTGATAATTTATTAATTTTCTCAGTCCCGGGGTGATGGACCTAATTTGTAGGAAGTATTGTAGTCGCAACAATTGTTTGGTTTATAGAATTACCGATCTATCCTTCATTGAATATATATATATATATATATATATATATATATATATATATATATATATATATATATATATCTGTTACCGCTCTACCGGTCACAATTATTGTTTTATCCATACCAAACTCGACATATAAGTGTTTCATGCCAAACTAAAGATTAAGTTCGTCAACTGCTGAAATAGGACCAATAAGAGAGGGGGTTTAGAGGGAAGGAAATGATAGGAGTAAGCCAACATATGAGGTCATTTCTTACCAGGTGAACAGACCACTTACCTCCGGCTACCATAAAGCCTCTCAGTCTACTGGAGACAACTCATTACATGGTTTCCATCGTACATTAGCGTTGGTCAGGCTCAACATAATAAAGTCCGTCACGCAGGGGCTGCGTAAACTTAGCAGATTTCCCTCCATAAGTGTAACAATAGATAAATCAACATACTTATAACAAAGTACCACCGTGAATATTGAGTGAATAAACACAAACCATAATAAGTAACCTCCCGACTGAAAGCGCCTGAAATGTAGTAGTATATAACACATTAATTTTATTGAAAACTATCTAGTACTGTAATTTTTAATGAATCAGAATAATTTTTATCTCAATCAATGAAATTTTAGGAGTCCAAGAACTTAAAACCGGGGCGGGGGCGGCTCTTGAAAAAAAATATTTTTTATTTAAGCTTCGAATAATGTGTTTTATTACGAATTTTCGAAAATCCTCTCCTCTAAACCCTCCCTTCCACTAGTCCGATTTCGGCCATTAACGAACATGATATTTCTATATATATATATATATATATATATATATATATATATATATATATATATATATATATATATATATATATATAATTTTGAAAGGACCTCATGTTCGTCGTCTCCTGGGTTGGATCGATGGACATTTGAAGAAATGTTTCAGAGTTCAACTTCAATAGCTGATTTCCTGCTAACACTGAACGTGAATACCTATATATAGGTGGTTTGGGGGTTTATTTAGACTTGTGTACATAACCAATCATATTCAAAATTAAATCACCTATAAATGTTGTTACATATATATTCTCTCCATCATGAATATTAAGGAGATATTTTTTTTAAGTTTTTATCCTTCAGTAAAACCCCACTCATCATGTCAGAATAGCAAGATGTCAGAATTTGAAAATCAAAATATTTCCGTATTTTATGAAGAACAAGATAATATGTGTTGAGATGATACTACAAGTGTGTTATATTAGCAAGACTGGTTTTCTTTTCTATTTGATAAGAGCAAGCCACTTTACGAGGTAATTCTTACCCGGTGAACTGACCATTAACCCCTAGAATACAATAATGCCTGTCAGTCTACTAGACACAACTCATTCCTTGTCTTCTTTGTTAAAACCTAAAAGGTTGGTATTTATCAGGGCCCCCGCTACCATATGTGCAAAGTGTGCAATGCACACGGGTGCCAACCTTTAGGGGTGCCAAAACCAAGGGCCCAAAAAAAAATTGCATAAAAAAAAAATAATAATAATTTTAAAATAAAAGTTGAGAAATTAAATAGGATTAGGTATAAGTACACAGGAAACTGTATTAGTATATCATCCAGTTACTGTCGATTCCTATGGCGATAAGGGGCGCCAAAATCCTTTTCTGCACACAGGCGCCAGTAGCCCTTACGGGGGCCCAGGTATTTATCACACTACACTCGGTATGTGAATTAGCACTACCGCCTTCCTTATAATAAGCCATACTAACATTTCTAGGGACGGGCAGGAGTGGGGGTTATAAGGGAGGCCTGAAATTAAATATAGTGACATTTCCTTTCCTATTGGGGTTTCGGCAAATATGCACATAACAAAAGTTGTTTATTTTGTTATTTAGAGAAACTTTTGTTATATACACTAACGTCGTATACCCAAGTATAAAGGCGTTATACGCTAAAAATTATAGCGGGAGTCAACAATTTTATTTGGCACAAAAGACTCAACCGAACTAAATGAAACACTCGGTATGTGTACTAGCACTACCGTCTTCCTAATAATAAGCCATACTAACATTTCTAGGGACGGGCAGGAGTGGGGGTTATAAGGGAGGCCTGAAATTAAAGATAGTGATATTTCGTTTCCTATTTGTTTTTCGGCAATTATCCACATAACAAAAGTTATTTATTTTATTATTTAGAGTAACTTCTCTTATATACACTTTCGTCGTATTCCGAACTTTAAATGCGTTATACGCTAAAAACTATAGCGGGAGTCAACAATTTTATTTGGCACAAAAGACTAAACCGAAATAAATAAAACTCGGTACGTGTGTTAGCACTAACGCCTTCAATATAACAAGCCATACCAACATTTCTAGGAACGGGCAGGAGTGGGGGTTGTAAGGGAGGCCTGAAATTAAAAATAGCGATATTTCGATTGCTATTGGTTTTTCGGAAAATGTGCATATAACAAAAGTTGATTATTGTGTTATTTAGAGTAACTTTTGTTATATTCACTTTTGTCTTATAACAAAGTATAAACGAGATATACACTAAAACTTTAGCGGGAGCCAACAATGTTATTGGGATTAATTGGCATTAATTCTTCCATGATTATAAGCTATATTAAAATTTTTAATTTTAAACTGATTCGTCGCTAAATCGCCCCTGTTGCGAAATGCGATTATTATATGAATTAAAAAAAAAAAAAAAATTTTTAGATTCGAAGGGGAGTGGGGGTTATAAGGGAGGCGTGAAATACAAATTCGCGATATTTCATTGTCTATTTGATTTGCGACAAAAGAGATAGAGAGAGAGGGAGAGAGGGAGAGAGAGATAGAGAGAGAGAGAGAGAGAGAGAGAGAGAGAGAGAGAGAGAGAGAGAGAGAGAGAGAGAGAGAGAGAGAGAGAGAGAGAGAGAGAGAGAGAGAGAGAGAGAGAGAGAGAGAGGGAGAGGGAGAGGGAGAGAAACGTTCTAGTGGTCATAATTTTTGTTAGTTGGACACCAAACTTGAAATTCGAGCGTTCTCTGTAGGAGTAGAGGCGAAGTCCGTTCGGACAAGGAGGAGAGAAGTTAATAGAGTTTAACGTCCGAATAATAGAAATATCTCCATTATTGAGTTGGGTAAAAAGAAAAACTTTTATAATTAATCTTATTATAAATTTAACTGTCTAAAATCGTTGTTTTGTCTATTTTCGAAACGTCCAATGCTCATATCACATCAACCGTGGGTCATTGCATCACGAATCGTCTTATTTCAAGTTTATATACGATTTTTTTTTAAAACTCAAATAATTACAGAAGAGTTTAGCATTCTGCCTTCATTGGCCCCCGCACTTTCCAAGCTTATTTAAAGTTGGTAATGACGGCAGCCAGCGCGCTAACTGGCGACAAAGTATACAAAAATATGAACCAACCTCCTTCCTGCTCTCTAATAAGCAAGATGGATGTAGATTCGAAGAATATTTTGATGAGTGGGACTTGAAGCTGATTTTCCTTATAGGAAATCTGTTTATAAACCATCCGAATGGAAATACCAGGCAGAAATCATAGCCGTCATTCCGAATGATAATGGTTAAACGCTTAATGATTCAGAAAAATAATCCGCCACGCAGGAGCTGCGTAAACTAAGCAGATTTTTCTCGTGCGAGTTTGGCGCACTAGTCATCTCACTGTCATATTCTGACTGAAAAGAATGGAGTACGAATTACCTCATTAACATTTCAGTTACGATAAAATACATAGGAAAATAATTATAGAGCATCAACAGTTAAATAAGATTGATTCTATGACATTTTTAGACGCGACTAGTAATAAAGCAGATATTTTGAATTTTCGAATTCCTCTTCTGAACACTCCACTCTATTCCAGGCCTTTTCCAGCCAATAACAAATGCGATCTGTAATGTTGACTGAAACTGTTAAATATGGATCTACGTTATACCATATTTAATCTATAGATCAGATAAACACTTTCGAGACAAGAACATAAAATCTTAATTGATAACGTCATCACACAAAGAATTTTTATGTATCTCGCATAATAAAGATCTCTTGAAAACAGTACTTGGACAAAAAATACGACTGCTACCAACCCCCAACGACAGCTAGAGCGGTAACAGACACACACACACACACACACACACACATATATATATACAAATATGTTTGCCACTGCGATTATTGAACGAACCACATTTTCGTCATCTCTTAGTTTGAATCGGTGTAGATTTGAGGAAAGTTGTCAAAAATCTCGCTCTGAGTACAACTTCATAGCTGATCTCTTATAAGGGAAATTTGCTAAAATGGTGGTTTATTATTGAAAGCTTATAGCTATACATTTATTCTCATTTCGGGAGTCAAAAATATGGGCTGTTCAATGTTTCCTTCTTCGGATTACAAATTTTAAACGCTACAATATTCCTGTAAGGAACATGGGATTCGATCCAACACCACTAGCTGCGTTGCATCGGCACAAAAAAAAGTCTGTTAAACATAAAAAAAATTAATTTTGACATGAAGGACCACTTGAATGTGGTAAAAAAAGTTAAATATAGAATAGCTCAAAACTTTTCATTGATTGGACATAATTTTTATATGTAAAAAATGCTGAAAAATGTATACATTTTAGTGTTTACGTGATGAAACGGCTAATACAGACACTCTAAATAAATACTTTGCTCTGGTTAAAAGATCATACGACAGGAAATGTTCGCTAATTAATGTCCTTTAGATGTCTGGGAATTTTAGATTTTATAACGTAGTTTTATACGGCAAATGAGAATATTTTTACCGTGGTATAAACATCAAAAGACGAGAAGTCTACTCTTGTCATCCAAATGATTAAAACATAAATAACTTAGGCGCTCTTCATTTTATTAGAGCATTTAACTGCCACTTCCAGTACGTGTCCTGTAGAATATACGAACTGAATAATTTTTGGCAGTTATCAATCTATTACAGCAAAGAGATCACTTTCTACAAAATAAAAAGGTCCTTTGAGCTAATGAAAGCGAATGGATCACGTATGAGGAATTCAAAACAAGGCAGAATGTGAGATTCTCAGATTTATATTTCAGGCATAGGTTAAAAACAAACCTTATATTATCTATTAGATTATCAGTTTTATTAATAGCTTGGAATTCGGCATTGTAGTTAAAAATAATTCCACTATCCTCTCTACGATATTTTCCTTTTGATCCTAGGGCACAATGACCCTTTTAATCGTTTATTAGGTCAGTCATCCGAAAATAGGTTCTTAAGAAAATATAAGCTCACTCCAAGGGTGACTGGATCAATCACATGACAATAAAACAAATAAAATAAAAGTAAGGTTATGAAATAAAAGTTGAGTTAAAATAAAATGAATAAGTTTGCGACAAGAAATAAGCCCATAAAATGTAATAAGAATATAAAATAAAAAAATAATGAAAATAAAGATAAATAATCATAAAAAACAAAACAATGACTAGAAATATATATATATATATATATATATATATATTATATATATATATATATATATATATATATATATATATATATATATATTTATTGTGGTTTATTTTTTAAGATACTCTTCATAAATTTAATTTTCCTGGCTTTAGTGCGATACTTTTGGATGAAAGGAATATGTGATGAAAATAATACAACGTACTTAAAAAGGAGCACTGTTTGGAGATTATTATTTACTCACCTACCTGAGACCACTTAGTGCTGAGTAATGATTTTGACTAACTCGAAAATACAGAGGGACCTAATATAGAAATATCAATTATAGAATCAAAAATAATTAAAAAAAAAAAGAAATCCTATTGAGGTTGTACTCATGACGGGGTTTTCGTGAAATTTCTTCAAATTTCCGTCGATCCTACCCAGTTGATGACAAAAATGAGGTCCGTTCAAAATTGTGCGTGTGTGTGTGTGTGTGTGTGTATGGTTTAATCGTTACCAAACCCGATATTTAATCGTTTTATGTACAAACAAAGATCTAGTTCGTTCATGGCTGAAATCAGACCCCCCCCCCTTCTT
>CM032233.1:94805000-94857500 GCA_019009955.1 Riptortus pedestris
ACTTGAGAATAATAAACATGTATGTTTTTGTTACCTATTAGAAAATTTATATAATTAGTTACTATTTTCATCTATTGTGTAATTTATTAGCAGATTTTCCTTAAGGGAAATCAGCTATTGAGGTCGTACTCATGATGGAATTATCGAAATTTTTCTTCAAAAGGTCCACCGATCCTACCTAGTAGATGACGAAAATGAGTTCCGTTCAAAACTCTCTCTCTCTATCTCTCTCTCTCTCTCTCTCTCTCTCTCTCTCTATATATATATATATATATATATATATATATATATATATATATTTGTTTGTTACCGCTCATTTTTTGTTTGATCGTTACCAAACTCGATATTTAGCCTTTTTATGTAAAAAGAAAGATCAAGTTCGAAAATTCGAAATATTTCCGCATCGAAAAATTGTATAAAATCAATCTTATTGAAAATTAAATTTACTATAAATATTGTTATATACATTTATTCTTTACCTTGAATATTAACCGTGATATTTGCATTTTTATTAAATCTGGGCGGTATTCGGATGAGAGTGGATTCCCGCCAAAAACTAGATCGGCCGTTTCCTTAACTGTTCGACTCTCGTGAAATTTCTCTATTGTAAAACTTCAGGTGGGAAATCTGCTTAGTTTACGCAGCTCCTGCGTGACGGACTTTTTTAAGTGTTTTTACGGCAATGTGTTCCTTTATTGAGGGTGACATTTCTATTTCTATCATTTTTTTTTCGTATTTGAAGTGGAAATCATTTTGCTACTTTCGTTTGAATAAAGAAAAGTAGTCATTGGACTAATGATAATAATAACATTTTCTTTATGCAGATTTCGCTTACGGGAAATCACCTATTGGGAGTGTACTATATAACATGAGCCTCTTTATTCTAAGCTTAAAAACCAAATATTGTTTTCATGAACCATTTATTATGCAAGATAATTCGATATATGATGACGTCATCAATTGAGATTTTACGTTCTTGTCATGAAAAATTTATTTGATCTATACATCTGTTTTTCATTTAGTATTCAGACTAGACATCTTCAGTGATTATGGATGTTTTTACTTTCTGACATTTCAAATGATCTCCGTTACTATAGTCTATAAGTCTGATCGAAAAATAGTATAGAACCAATCTTGTTGCAAAATAAATGGTCTATAAATATTATTCTATACATATGTTATGAATCATGAATATTAACCGAGATACTTGAATTTTATAGTTTTCAGCCTTCTGCAAACACTCAGTTCTACTCATGTTAAACTAACCATACTCGGTTATGTAATAAACCATATTATTGGAACCTTAAATACCAAATATTGTTTTCAAGAGACCTTTATTATACCACATACGTGCAAATATATTCTGGTGACACCCCCCGCCCCCCCCCCGCGTCTTAAGTTCTTGGACTACTCAAATTTGATTGATTGAGATAATAATTATTCTGATTCATTATAAATTACAATACTAGATATAGTAAATAGTTTTCAATAAAATTAATATATATTATTCTGATATATTTCAGTTAATGTTTTTCTTTCCGGTGAGAGGTTAGCAGACCTGTCGTTTACATTTCAGACGCTTCCTGTTGGGAGGGGAATGATTTCTTATTACCGCTTGTATTCACTTAATACAATATGATTGTTTTGTGATACCAGTATGTAGATTTACCTGTTGTTAAACTTCTTGAGTGAAATCTGCATAGATTAGAGTCTGCGTGACGGACTTATTTGTAATAGATATTGGAATTTCGATTAATGCCTGAAGTCTTTCCATGTCATTTTTCTCTTTCTCTCTCTCTCTCTCTCTCTCTCTCTCTCTCTCTCTCGCTCTCTCTCTCTCTCTCTCTCGCTCTCTCTCTCTCTCTCTCTCTCTCTCTCTCTCATTGCTTTTAAGTAGTCGACGCCTGGCTTAGTTTTTGGAATGTCAACACGATTTTTGAAAATTCCAAATATCTCCGTTACTATAGTCTATAAGTCTGATCGAAAAATAGTATATATAGAACCACTCTTGTTGCAAACTAAATGGTCTTTAAATATTGTTCTATACATATGTTATGAATCATGAATATTAACCGAGATACTTGAATTTTATAGTTTTCAGCCTTCTGCAAACACTCAGTTCTCCTCATGTTAAACTAACAATACTCGGTTATGTAATAAACCATGTTATTGGAACCTTAAATACCAAATATTGTTTTCAAGAGACAATTGTCATTCCTCATGCAATATTTCTAGCTCTATTGATAATTCGTTTGAATATAATGTTTCGGTGAAAGAACTCGTGCAAACAAACACTTTGAGAAAAGTAAATAAACAAACATTAATGCAAAGAAAAAGAAAAAAAGTCCCAATTTGAATGTTGATGAAAATGGATTTTGAGGGGTTTCATCAATATTCAACAAGGGTTTTTAAAAGTGAGAAGGGTGTCTTTCGAAAGCAATTAGCCGCCAATTATCGCCTCCTCTCATCCCCCCTCACTCTTCTTACAGTCTATTGGTCAATTAAATTTTCACAGGGCGATCAGCTTCTTCCCTCCACCTCGACTCGCTTTAAAAACACTTCCCCATCCTTCTAACCACTTCCCTTACACTTTCCTCTATTACATAAATATGCAGTGAGAAGGGTCGCAAATTAAGTTCATTTTAGGGCGGCAGGTCTTGTCACAATATGAATGAATGAATATATATATGTTACTGTAAAACCCCGGAGAGTGGTAAATCCTAAGATTTACCGGTAATTCTCAGGACTTACCAGAAGCGTTGGTAAATGTCCGATTTTGTCTTTCAAATCGGACTTTAGCCAGTAAATCTTAGGATTTCCCAAGAGGCTCGGTAAAAGCTAGAATTATCTCAATCAGGATGCGTCTTTCGGACTTTTACCAACAGATTTTTGTAAATCCTAACATTTCCCAGCGTATGTTGGTAAAAGTTGGAATAAAGGTTATTTAAAATGAAAATTTAAGAATAAGTTTTATTATTATTTGTTATAGCATGGGAGGGAATTGTGGCACTTTGAATGGCACTTCATATTAGCTAACTTGCAAAAACATTTAATTCTTATTTGAACATTTTTTTAAGCAGTTGCATTTTTTGAAACCCTGTCCACCAAGCAATGACTGTTGACGAACTGCCGTGAGAAGGCTTATCTCTTCGTCGGGCACTTCATCAGGAGACATGAAAATGAAGTAGGGGGGAGTATCCCTGTCCCCACTTCTCTTCACTGGACATTTACCATTGAGCCTTGGGAAATCCGCACATTTACCAAACAGCATTGGTAAAAGTACGAAATCTCACATTTATTTAATGTTTTTCGGGCATTTACCAAGCCAGACGGTAAATCCGGGGATTGACCAACTGCCAAGCTCGAATTTCATCTAGATTTCGGACTTTAACCAGTGCTGTAAGTCCTGACATTTACCACACTTCGGGGTTTTACAGTAACATATATATATATATATATATATATATATATATATATATATATATACTAGCAAAGGTACCCGGCTTCGCCCGGGAATTCATTTGAGGCTGAATGAAGATGGTATGTTTTTGGCAAGGCTTTATTTTCCACAATATTTTTTTTATTTCCCTGTCCCAGTGTTTAGAATTTATACCCGTCGTTACTGTGAATTTGTTAATAATAAAATTATTTGTTATTTAAGACTTCACTGTCCTCAATATTTTTATATTTCCCGTCCTCTGTGTATGTAGGTAGTTTTTTTTTTTTTATAACGTAATGGACCATATAATTCATAATCCTAGAATGTATTCTATCTTCCAAACCACGTATGAATAAGTTCCTTTCCCTTCATGCGGTACAATGTCCAAAGGTGACAGCTGTTTTAGGTACGTCATAGCCTTTATTAAAACACCCTTTCATAAGTCTCGATTGTAAACTGTGTATTCATATTGGTTTTCAGTAAAGTATATCATAATACATTAACGGCTCCCTAGGTTCATTCTTGTAAATTATTTATTTATGATAATTAAAGAAATTCACATTCCTGAGAATAATAATACATTGCTATAAGCATCAATTAACATGTAAACATAGACCAATATGAGGTCGGAAGGGAAGCGGCAGAACTGATAGGACAAAGGAAGTAGCTCGGGCACCTACATAGCCTCAGTGCTGCCAACCTGCAATGCATTTTGGATAGCTATCCTCTAACCCAGGGGTCTCCAAACTTTCCAGCCTTAGGGCCATACTGATTTCTCCAGTAAGTTCCGAGGGCCAAAACCATATTATCATTTTTGCCTAATTTGTTAGTTATTATTGTATATACTGAAGTTAAATTTTCTGCATATTATACATGTCTTTACTCATTACAATTCGTGTTTCTTTATCCAACTTATCACAAAAACAATAACAATAAGCCTACAACAATGTTATGAGTAGTTAGCCCATGACCATATCAATGTAGATGTCATATTAATAATTATTCAACATAAAATTAGAATACTTCAGTAAACTAAATTTAATTTGCTATAAAAAATATGTTCTCTAAAAGGAGTTTTCACGTATGTTACGAGTAGCTCTCCGCGGGCCGGACAGAATCTGTCCGCGGGCCGGATGTGGCCCTCGGGCCGTAGTTTGGAGACCCCTGGTCTAATACATTCAAATATATTAAAAAATTATATTATATTATCTTCACAATTCTAAAACTGTTTCAAATATTTTTCACGTTTTAATTAAGTAATGTATTAAATACAATTAGAGAAGGGTGGGGGCAGTATACCTTATTTGGTGCAAACTGTTACTGGAATTAAAAAATAACATACTTTTGAATTATTAAGGATAAAATTCTAACATGGATTTGAATTAACTTATCCAGGTGAGATACCTGGTTAGTTCATATTGGAATGTATTGTTGAGCATATCAATATTTCTAAGCAAATTACTTGCTTCATACCTTATTTTACAAAAAAAATTATAAAACAAAATATACACTAATTAAAAAAGTAAACAACTTATGTTATGTGCACGATTGCCAAAAAACAAATAGTCGATGAAATATCGCGAATTTTTATTTCAGGCCTCCCTTATAACCCCCATTCCCCTTTGAACCTAAAATTTTTAGTATAGCTTATAATCATGGAAGAATTAATGCTAATTTACATACCGAGTGTTGTTAAGTTCGGTTCTACCGTTAGTGCCCAATAAAATAGTTGCCCCCGCTTTAGTTTTTAGCGTATATCTCGTTTATACTTTGTTATAAAAGAAAAGTGTATATAACAACATTTACTCTAAATAACAAAATAAACATCTTTTGTTATGTTCATATTTGCCAAAAAACCAATAGGAAACGAAATATCGCTATTTTTAATTTCTGGCATCCCTCATAACCCCCACTCCTGCCCGTCCCTAGAAATGTTGGTATGGCTTGTTATAATTAAAGTGTTAGTAATAATACATATACCGAGTTTTATTTATTTCGGTTGGTATTGCTTTTGCCCCAAATAAAATTGTTCACTTCCGCTATAGGTTTTAGCGTATATCTCGTTTATAATTCGGTATACGAAAAAAGTGTATATAACAAAAGTTACTCTAAATAACAAAATAAACAACTTTTGTTATGTTCATATTTGCCGAAAAACTAATAGGAAACGAAATATCGCTAATTTTAATTTCTGGCTTCCCTTATAACCCCCACTCCTGTTCGTCTCAGAGAATTTTAATATAGCCTAAAGTCTAAGTTGGGTTAGTAGTAATATACATACCAAGTTTCATAAAATTCGGTTCAGCCGTTTATGCGTGAAAAGGTAACAAACAAACAAACAAATAAACAAACAAACAAACAAACAAACAAACAGACACCAAAGAAACAAAATGCAGTTATGGTGTCTATGACATGTGAAACGAAAAGTTATCGTGAAATTTCGCGAAAAAAATCAATGTACAGACAGAGGTTACAATTTTATATATATATATATATATATGTAATTGTGTTGTATTTTTCGACCAGGTTATATTTATATATGGTGTTGTTGTTTCTTGGAGTTTTGGTCAATGTTGGTGAAAAAATCTTAGTTCAAGCCAATATTTCGAGAATATTTATTTTATCTTCTTCAGGGCTATAAAAATACAGGTGCTACTTTATATACATATTGCACATTGTTATTAGACTAGAGTGTAATAGATGATGTTTATGTTATTTCTACTTACCAAGACTAAAGATACTTAAAAACTATTGTACATAACTGTTGCACTTCTGGTTACATTAGGAGTACTGATTATAACCTTCCCTGGTCTGTTGCATTAAGCAGGGTCACAGCCTTGTCTTGGTATATCTATAGTATATTTTCTTTTCTTTGTTGAACTATATTATAATTATTATACTGCAGCTATTATATTATGTTACAACTATTGTTATGTGTTATTACAATTATTGTTATATTTTATTAAAGCTATTTTCATGTTGTTTGAAAGCTATTGTTTTATTGTTATTTTATTATGTTACAACTATTATTGTTATGTGATATTACAATTATTGTTATATTTTATTAAAGCTATTTTTGAAACTATTTTATTGTTTTTATTATTTACACTTTGTTTGTTATACAATTATTTTTAAAAATTATTAAAGTGATTAAAGCTATTTGATTGTATTTTATTATTTAATATATTATTTACTACAATTACAACAAAACAAAAAGAACGTTCGAAGAGACACAAAACCACAAGTAACAAAAAGACAGCCATTGACAAACTCAGCACCATATCCTCTAACATAATAAATAGTAGTATATATATATATATATATATATAGAATTGTAATCTCTGTCTGTACATTGATTTTTTTCACGAAATTTCACGATAACTTTTCGTTTCACATGTCATAGACACCATAACTGCATTTTGTTTCTTTGGTGTGTGTTTGTTACCTTGAATTTTATGAAACTTGGTATGTATATTACTACTAACCCAACTTAGACTGTCGGCTATATTAATATCCTCTGAGAAGAACACGAGTGGCGGTTATAAGGGAAGCCAGAAATTAAAAATAGCGATATTTCGTTTCCTATTGGTTTTTCGGCAAATATGCACATAACAAAAGTTGTTTATTTAGTTATTTAGAGTAACTTTTGTTATATACACTTTCGTCGTATACTGAGTTATAAACGAGATATACGCTAAAACCTATAGAGGAAGTGAACTATTTTATATGGCACAAAAGAATCAACCAAACTAAATAAAACTCGGTATGTGTATTAGCACTAACGCTTTCATTATAACAAGCCATGCCAACATTTCTAGGGACGGACAGGAGTGGGGGTTATAAGGGAAGCCAGATATTAAAATAGCGATATTTCGTTTCTTATTGGTTTTTCGGCATATATGAACATAACAGAAGTTGTTTTTTGTGTTATTTAGAGTAACTTTTGTTATATTCACTTTTGCCGTATACGGAAGTATAAATGAGTTATACTCTAAAAACTATAGAGGGAGTCCACAATTTTATTTGGCACAAAAGACTCAACCGAACTAAACCAAACTCGGTATTTGAATTAGTACTAACGCCTACCTTATAATAAGCCATACTAACATTTCTAGGGACGGGCAGGAGTGGGGGTTATATGGAAGGCCTGAAATTAAAAATAGTGATATTTCGTTTCCTATTGCTTTTTCAACAAATATTCGCATAACAAAAGTTATTTGTTTTGTTATTTAGAGTAACTTTTGTTACATGCACTTTTGCCGTATACGGAAGTATAAATGAGTTATACGCTAAAACCTATAGCGGGAGTCCACAATTTTATTTGGCACAAAAGACTCAACCGAACTAAACCAAACTCGGTATTTGAATTAGCACTAACGCCTTCCTTATAATAAGCCATACTATTTCTAGGGACGGGCAGGAGTGGGAGTTGTAAGGGAGGCCTGAAATTAAAATAGTGATTTCCTATTGGGGTTTCGACAAATATGCAAATGACAAAAGTTGTTTAATTTGTTATTTAGAGACATTTTCTAAACACTTCTTTTCAATATGAACTACCAGGTACCTCAAATGAAAAAAATTATTCAAATGTATGTCAATATTTTCTCATTAATAATTCAAATCTATGCATAATGCACAGGAAACGGGAAATATGACAATATGCAGAACAGTGAAGTCTTGCATAAAAAAATAATTTTATTATTAACAAATCCACATAAACGACGGGTGTTAACCCTAAACACTGGGAAAAAACCAAAAATATACCACAACATTCAGCCCCAAATGAATTCCCGAGCGAAGCCGGGTATCTCAGCTAGTATATATATATATATATATATATATATATATATATATATATATATATATATATATAACTAGCTAAGGTACACGGGGATGCCCGGGAAGTCATTGTGGGACTTACTAATGATGGTATTTTGATAGAAAGAATTCAAAGTGTACCAATTTTTTACACTTCCATCAAAGGTGTAAATGGTTTTCCAGGAAATAGCAAACCCTGAAGGGTAACTTAGGCGGATTGATATAATAGAAATTTTAGTTTTTGAAGAATAAATGAAAATATGTTCCTAATCTATACCTTTACACTTTTTGACTCACCTTTTTTTCAATACTCGTAATTCAAACCATAATCTTGGGTAGCATTTATTACAATTAAATATCATCTATAATGAACATATTTCCTGTTCAAAAGCCAATTCGAGCTCATATAATATTAACGGCAAAGTTTTTGCTAACGTAAGATTATATTTGTAATAGCGACTCACACGGGAAACTACTTTTGCAGTAATGCCAGACTGGGAAATTAGTAAACTCAATTATCTAGTAAGGCTTCCATTCATCTTCCGCTCCCGCATGAGAATTCTCAAAATTCTTCTACTTAAATTATTGATTTCAAAACATTATTTTAATTAATTATCTACTGGGATGGAAATTAAATAATAGAAGGATACCCTGAAAATATCATATCATATTCGCATATAGTTTATTAAAACGGCATAAGTTTTTTGTCATAATGACATTACCATTTAAGTTTAATTATTATGAATAGCACATATTTGTTTCAATAACATCAGGGTATATGATACAAACTAAAATAATGGAAATGCTCTTACTAGTTTATATTTCTATTGGAAATAAATAACTTAGCTATTTTTCTAAAGTAAATAAATGAAGGAGGAGGTGACGAAGATTTATACCTCACTAATCCGAATCATACTTTGAACTATCATTAAAGACGAAAACATAACATCATTTGTAATAGTATTCATTTATTAAAACCCCTTAAATGAGTACTAATATAATTATTGTCTCCACGTTTAGCGTATATCCCGTGTTTACTTCATTCACACTCTGAGTTTTGCTAAGTTCGGTTCATATCGTTTGTGCCCAACAAAATTGTTTGCTTTAGATTTTAGTGTATAATCTCGTTTATACTTTTCTACAGGACAAAAGTTGAATAAAACAAAAGTTTATTTTAAATAGAAAAATAAACTACTTTTGTTATGTTCATATTTGACGAAAAAGCAATAGGAAACGAAATTATCGCTATTTTTTAATTCAGGCCTCCCTTATAACCCCCACTTCCTGCCCGTTCCTAGAAATGTTTAGTATGGCTTATTATAATGAAAGCGTTAGTACTAATTCACATACAGTGATTGGTTTAATTCGGTTTAGTCTTTAGTGCTAAATTAAATTGTGGTCTCCCGCTTTAGTTTACAGCGTATAACTCATTTTGCTTCCAGTCTACGGCAAAAGTACATATAACAAAAAGGTTACTCTCAAATAACAAAAATAAACCAATTTTGTTTATGTACAAATTGGCTGAAAAAGCAATAGCAAAACGAATATCTCTATTTTTTAATTTCAGGCTTCCCTTATAACCCCCACTCCTGCCGTCCACTAGAAATGTTAGTATGGCTTTTATTATGAAGGTCGTAGTACTAATTCACATACCGAGTTTGGTTAATTTCGGTTTAGTCTTTAGTGCCAAATATAAGTGGACTTCCCGCTTAGTTTATAGCGTATAACTCATTTATGCTTCCGTATACGTCAAAAGTGCATATAACAAAAGTTACTCTAAATAAACAAAATAAACAAAACCTTTTGTTATGTGCATATTTACCGAAAAAACAATAGAAAAGAAAATATCTCTATTTTTTTAATTTCAGGCTTCCCTTCTAACCCCCACTCCTGGCCAGTCCCTAGAAATGTTAGTATGGTTTATTTATAATGATGACGTTAGTACTAATTCACATACCGAGTTTTGTTTAATTCGGTTTAGTCTTTAGTGCCAAATAAAATTGTGGACTTCCCGCTTTAGTTTATAGGCGTATAACTCATTTATGCCTTCCGTTATACGTCAAAAGTGGCATATAATAAAAGTTACTCTAAATAACAAAATAAAACAACTTTTGTTATGATCATATTTGCCGAAAAACCAATAGAGAACGAAATATAGCTATTTTTAATTTCGGGCTTCCCTTAAAACCCCCACTCCTAATCGTCCCAATGAGGATATTATTATGGGCTAAAGTCTAAGTTGGGTTAGTAGTAATATACATTACCAAGTTTCATAAAAATTCGGTTCAGCCGTTTATGCGTGGGAATGGTAAACAAACAACAAACAAACAAATAAAAAACAAACAAAACAAACAGGACACCAAAGAAACAAAATGTAGTTATGGTGTCTATGACATGTGAAACGGAAAAGTTATCGTGAAAATTCGGAGAAAAAAAATCAAATGTAACTGACAGAGGTTACAATTTTATATATATGTATCTAGCCAAGGTACCCGGCTTCGCTCGGGAAAATCAATTGAGACGGAAAGATTTTATTTTGTTTTTGGCAATGCTTCTATGTGTACAACTGCTCTTCCCGTCTAGGCGCTTTTTCCCCTTAAGGGTCCCTTGGGCGACTTATAGTAAAAATAATTTAGTGTTTGAAGAATAAATGAAAATAAGTCTCTAATCATTCCCCCCTCCACTGTTTGGACACACCGTGAATACTTCAAATCATAATCATGGATAGCTTTTATTATTATTTTAAAATATCATCTATAATGTAACGTATTTTGTATATACGATCTAGCCAAATTACCCGGCAATGCCGGGGAAATCATCGTCGAGTAACTAATGATTGTATTTTTATAGAAAATCGTTGAAAAACTAATTAGGAATCGGAATATCACAATTTTTCATTTCAGGCCTCCCTCAAAACCCCACTCCCGTTTGGGACCTAAAAATTTTATTATATCTTATAATCATGGAAGAAATTAATGCTAATTCAAATTCGGAGTTTTTTTAAGTTCAGTTGAATTGGTTAGTGCCTAACAAAATTGTTGGCCCCCGCTCTAGTTTTTTGTGTATATCCTCGTTTATACTTTGTTAACGACAGTAATAAATTTAACAAAAGTTATTTTAAATAACAAAATAAACAACTTGAGTCATATGCCTATATGCAGAATAACGAATAGAAAACGAAATACCCGTATTTTCATTTCCAGGCCTACCTTACAACCCCCACTCCTGCCCGTCCCTATAAATGTTAGTATGCCTTATGATTATAAAGGCGTTTGTGCTAATACGCATTCCGTGTTTCATTAAGTTCGGTTGAGTCTCTAGGAGCCAAATAAACATTGTTGAATCTGGCTATATTTTTTAGTGTATGACAACCTTTATACTTCCATATTCGACGATAATGTATTTAACAAAAAGTTACTCTATATAAACAAAATATGCAATTTTCGTCATCTTCATTATTGACTAAAAACCAATAGGAAAAACTAAATATCGCTATTTTTATTTTCTGGGTTCCCTTACTACCCCCACTCACTGTCCGTCCCTAGAAATGGTTGGTAGGGCTTTATGATAATTATGACAGCAGATCTAATACACATTACGAGTTTTATTTAGTTCGGTGGAGGTCTTTTGTGCCAAATAATATGGTTGACTCCCGCTATAATTTTTAGCGTATAACGCATTTACTTTCCGTATACGACGAATGTGTATATAAACAAAAGTTACTATTAAATAACAAAATAAAACAACTTTTGTTATTTGCATAATTTTACCGACAAAACCAATACTAAAATCGAAATTTTGCTATTTTTAATTTCAGGCCTCCCTTATAATCCCCACTCCTGTTCGTCTTCAGAGGATATGTAATATAGCCTAAAGTCTAAAGGTTGGGTTAGTAGTTAATATTTTTTTTTTTTATTTTTTTAAACCCCCCCGCAATTTTTTTTACCAAGTTTCATTAAAATTAGGTTCAGCCCGTTTATGGCGATGAAAAGGTAACCAAAACAAACAAAACAAAAAAAATAAACAACAAACAAATAAACAAAACAAAACCAAACAAACAGACACCAAAGACAACAAAAATGCAGTTTATGGTGTCTATGACTATATTTGAAACGAAAAGGTTAATCGTGATAAATTTCGCGAAAAAAATCTAATGTACAGACATGTGGTTACAAATTTTATATTTCTTTATATTATTATTATATATATAGATATATATTATATATCTATATATTTATAAAATTGTAAACTGATGTCCTGTACATTGATATTTTGTTCGCGAAATTTCACGATAACTTTTCGTTTCACATGTCATAAGTGACTTCCATTTGCTGCTTTGCGGGTCATTGCCGTGGAGGTAGTTTGTTTGTTCTGTTTGTTTGTTTGGTTGGTTGTGTGTTGTTGTTTGTTGGTTTGTTACCTTTTCACGCATAAACGGCCTGAACTGAATTTTATGAAACTTGGTAGGTATATTAATATATTAACCCAACTTAGACTTTAGGGCTATATTAATTTTCTCATCGAGGACGAACAGGGTGTGGTGGGTTATAAGGGAGGACGGAAATTAAAAATAGCGACTATTTCGTTTTTCCTATTGGTTTTTTGGCAAATATGGCACATAACAAAAGTTGTTTTATTTTGTTATTTAGAGTACAACCTTTTGTTCTATACAATTTAGTCTTATACCGATAGTCTAAATGAGGTTATACGCTAAAAACTATAGCGGGCAGTCAATCAAATTTTAATTTGGGCACAAAAGACTCAACTTGAACCTAAACCAAACTCGGTATGTGTATTAGCACTAACGCTTTCATTATAATAAGCCATACCAACATTTCTAGGGACGAACAGGAGTAGGGGTTGTAAGGGAGGGCTGAAATTAAAAATAGCGATATTTCGTTTTCTATTGGTTTTTCGGCAAATATGCACATAACAAAAGTTGTTTATTTTGTTATTTAGAGTAACTTTTGTTATATACACTTTTGTCGTATACCGATGTTTAAATGCGTTATACGCTAAAAATTATAGCGGGAGTCAACAATATTATTTGCCAAAAAAGACTCAACCGAACTAAATAAAACTCGGTATGTGTATTAGCAGTAAGGCCTTCATTATAATAAGCCATACCAACATTTCTAGCGACGGGCAGGAGTGGGGGTTATAAGGGAAGCCTGAAATTAAAAATAGCGATATTTCGTTTCCTATTGGTTTTTCCGCAAATATAAACATAACAAAAGTTGTTTATTTTGTTATTTGGAGTAACTTTTGTTATATACACTTTTGTCGTATACCTAAGTATAAATGAGTTATACGTTAAAACTTTAGCGGGCACTAACGTTTGAACCGAACTTAACAAAACTCGATATGTCAATTAGCATTAATTCTTCCATGATTATAAGTTATATTAAAATTTTTAGGTTCGAACGGGAGGGGAGTTATAAGGGAGGCCTGGAATAAAAATTCACCTTATTTACATGTATAAGAGACGGGAAATATAAAAATATCGAAGACTGTGTTGCCTTATCGAACAAATAATTCTATTATTAGCTAATCCACGGCAACGACGGGTATCAATCCTAAACACTGGGACGGGCAAATGTCAAAATATTGTGCAATGTAAAGCCTGCTAAAAAATACCATCACCATTCAGCCTCCAATGAATTCCCGGGCGAAGCCGGGTATCTGAGCTAGTATATATATATATATATATATATGTGTGTGTGTGTGTGTGTGTGTGTGTGTGTGTGTGTGAAATGAAACTTTCAAAAAAATCAAGGGAATTCTATTTACAACAAAATTAGAAATGCAATATAGAATATTTCGACACATTATAAGATATTTTGAACTTTTCCATCCCCATCCCTTCTAAACTTCCCCTCCCCCGTTCCGATTACAGCAGTTAACGAAATCCATATTACCAGATTTTCCACGAGGGAAATCAGCTATACAGGTTGAGTACTAATGACACAATTTCGTGTCACTCCGTTACTATACGTCGGATCGAAATATTGTTCAGAATCAATCTTATCTGCAATATAATTAGACTAGAAATATTTTTTACATACATCTTATTCTCTATCTCTGAATATTAACCGAGATATTTCCATTTTTATTAAATCTTAGCGGTGCTAACGGTATGGGTGAGGACTCCCGCCAAAACGCTAGTTCGAGCGTTTCCTTAACTACTTGACTCGTGAAATTTCCTCTATTGTAAAACTTTCACAGCCTGGGAAAATTCTGCCCACCCCTTAGTTTACGCAGCACCTGCGTGACGGACGTTTTTATCATCTTCAGGAGAGTGGGGGTTGTTTTGACATCATAGCCTATATACGTCAATATCTTCCTTCATATAGAATTTTTAGAAAAAACGTAAAGAATTAATGGTGTTTCGGATCCATTTTCCACTCCAAGAATGCTATTTGAATTTATGCATTTCAAAATTTTCCCTTTCGAATTCCGGTTAATGCAATCTTTATAATTCCACTGGAAATGATTTCTGGTAGAACCCGTCTAAAATGGGTATCATAGCTATTATGTACCTATCATTGCTTCGTGAGTACCTCAATTACTGATTTCCTTCAATTGAAATCTGCATAAATATTAAAGTGATATATTTGAAATAGGCATACCAGGATACCCCATTTATATAATCAAATTTTGTCCATGTGCCTAAATAGATAACTTCTCTCAACTCTCTTTCATCTAATCCTCGTTGCCAAGAGGTATGGGCGTTCTTTGGTGGTATGGGGGTAGCGCAGCAGGTCGAACATTTTACAGCGAATATTTACACTGAAGAATGAAAATAGGGGACAAAATAATAAAGGTTGTTTGCCCTCTACACGGAACGAGCTAGTAGGAATAATTATTTAAACGGGACCCAAGTCCATGGGGGACGGCTAAAATAATAATCGGCCTGGTTCGGGGAGCTGGGATAGCCACCACTAGCCGACGGGAACATCAACCCCCCACCCAACCCCCGGGCTTTTATGCACAACAACATAAACAGTAGCAAATATTACAATAATAAATTACGCGTCGTGGGGGAAAAAGGCGTTATCGCCCAACAGAGGTAATTAAATACAAGAGCACCTAGAGAATTTAATTTATAATTGGCAATCTCATTAAACTTCATCCACATATTGTTAGTAGTGAAAAATCAAATTATTAATTTCTTGTGTTTACTTATTTCTTCCCAAAAGTAAACAATTACACGTTAATATAATTTAGCTAGAATGACTTCATTCCATTTAGTGGAATTCGAGAGAGCTTGTTATATACTTTAAAATTTCATATCCAAATTAGCATTATTAACTGTTTATGAAAGGTCAATAAAAAATTTTTTTATTAATTATAGTGGTATTTCTTTAGAATTTGATATACAGTGTTTCCCAAGTACCCGTGCCACCCCCCTTAAAATCGCCAATTGTATTAATAAAAGGCTGAAACTTGGTATGCCATGATTGTGACCCCTGAAGAATCCTTTCAGCCCATATTCAACTTTCTGCAGCAACCATAACTTTGGAATTTCCAATGGAATGCCATACTTTTGATGATTCTTGTAGGAAAGGAAATTCTATTCCTTTCACAAATAATTACGACGTAATTAGTTTGAAATAAATTAATTCTATGAACGTTTCTTGTTATGTTGATGTCTATAGAAGTAAACATATTTTGGATTCATTCAAGAATACTTTTGCGTTATTTCGTTTTAAATACTTTTTTTTTGGTTTCACAATTCATTAATTTTCCCGTAGACTTGTTTCAAAGATAACTTTGCTGGATGCAATTTTTATGTCGCAGCATTTTTAAATAAAACGTGCAGTTTCTGAAATAAATATTTATGTATTTTACGGCTAAAGGATCCGTCAAATCGAAAAATTCACAAATATAAATTCGTTTTAGAATTTGGTTTCCTACAAGAATCCGTCATTAGAAGTAAGCCATTCCATTGGAAATTCCAATGTTATGGTCGCTGAAGTAGGTTTCGACTGGACTGAAAGGATTCTTTAAGCCTCACAATTATGGCACAAGTCTCAGCCATTCATTTGGCGATTTTAAGGGGGAGGGGGTGGAACTTGGGACATCCTGTATAATATATGTTGCTCTAGCGGGTTCAAATTTCAAGATATTGAAATTAAACTTCTTATTAATACTTTTTTCCGAAAACAAAAAAAAATCTATTGAAAGGAGGGTTTATAGATGTGTTAATAAAAAAAAAAGAAATATCACAGATATTTCCAGTCGAATTGAAAAAATATTTTATATATCAGATATTTTTGCAAAATTTAATTTACAACAATTTAGGTTATACGCATATTTTTCACTAGTCTGACGAGTAAGGAAATGCGAGCGTTTAGACCAGGTTTTCTCTAGAAAACGTGGCTATTGAGGTTGCACACATGGAAAAAATTATTTCGAAGTGAAATGTTAAAAAAAAAAATTAATATATCAACTATAATTTCAATGTCCAGAGTTCGGGTCCTTATTTTATTCAATTGAAACTATAGATTTGATTTAATAGAAAACACACACTAATACTTCTGTCTCACAATTTTTTCATTGCTATAGATCCATATATTGACTAAAAATTTTTTTTTTTGTTTTTTTTTTTCCAAATTGCTAAAAAAGAAGTTTTTTTTTATTGTACTATGTATTACTCGACATAATTACATTGTTAATCAGATTTTATTAAAGTTTTAATTATTGTTTGAACTCGTGAGCTAATGTTCCTATGCACCAATTAGCAGATTTCCCTTAAGGGAAATCAGGTCTTGAGGTTGTACCCATGACGCGAGTTTAAAATGTAGATCCATCCTACATAGGCAATTTTCGTTTGATCGTTAACAAACTTGATATATAAGCGTTTCATACAAGACTACGGTCAAGTCCGCTAATGGTTGAAATGGAGCAAGTGGGGGGGGGGGATTAGATGGAGGGATTTCAAAAATTTGGAGTACCTCCATTATTATGCGTCTTCTTATATATTCTTATATATATATATATATATATATATATATATATATATATTTTTTTTTAATATTAACAGAGAGATTTGTATTTATTTAGTTTTCAGCCTTCAGTAAACCTATTCCTACTTATGCTAAATTAACAATAATCTGTTATAACATGAACCACTTCATACCAAGGTTAAATTCCAAATATTGTCTTCATTGAACGTTTACTGTGTGAGATACATGCAAATACGTAGAGTGATGATGTCAAAATTGTAATTATTTGGAGGTCGTGAATCGAAAGTACAAATTTCTTCAATACCATATTCGATATTATCTGCTTCATTCAGCACGAAAGATCATATTATGTCGATCATCGGGGATGGTATTAGGGGAGGAGAGTTTAGAGGGTAGGATTTGAAAATTCAAAATATCTCCGTTACTATGAGCAGTATCCCAAACTGTTATAATGCCAACTTGTTAAGCTATTGATGTTATTCTTTAGAATTTACCTGAACATCAACATCCCTCGTTTGACAGATCTTAGTGGTAAGTAAACAGATCTGGACTAAACGTAAACAACTAATACGGTGAGCAGAGCATAAAACCCACTGACTGACGGACAACCAACTCAGTACAACTATTAACAGCTTGAAGATGATGCCATCGCATCGAAAAGCGCTTGCCAGCGGTACTCAACCATCAGCCAGTGACGACGGTCTCCACGAGAGGTATAACAATAGTATCGTTTATATTGGCGGTTCAAACCTTTTATTTGAATTATTCTTTAGACTTTTTCGTAACTCGAGTGTTTAAACGAGTTATTAGTACTTTCTTGTTTTCAACCTTCAGTAACCCTCCCCCAGCCACCCAGTTTTGCTCATCGGTTTTTTTTTTCTTATAAATAGAGAATGTGTGGTTGAGATGAGATCAAAAGTGTTTTATACCAGCAATTGGGAAATCTTCTTAGATTACGCAACACCTGCGTGACGGGCATTACTACCTCTTTCAGTTTACTACAGTAACAGATTCCACACCTTAACTCGCACATCCACCGGCGCTCCATATATATTCACACTACATATGATATATACTGTTTGTATTGTTATACAAATTTGAACGAGTATTGTTGTTGTCATAATAACTAAAAGTAATCCTGGTGCTGGACTTAGGCCGCACCTAAAGTAAAATTCCATATTTTTTTTTTATGTTTTAATATTGCAACTAAATCTCACTTCTCTGGAATATGCTGGATGGTAGAGGAACCAATTGATAAGGATCAATAAGAATGCCAAGTCCTCTACTCTTTTTAATATTATGCAGAGTGCACTTTCGGAGTCAGCGCTCCATCCTCAGTGCCTGCTGACAAACTCAACCTTGAGTTAATTTAACAATCATATCATGGCCAAAAGCAAAATAAAAAACAGTCATAAAAACAAACACAAAATAAAGATTAAAAACAATAGAAAATCTTAAAACTAGTCAACTAATAAAAATAGAAAATCTAATAACTAGTCAACTACCAAAAAATTAAAGCCAAAACAATAGAAAATCTAATAACAAGTCAACTAATAAAAGTTAAAGAAGTAAACAACGATAAGCGTATGTCAAAACTAAAAACTATAAATAAAATTAAAAAACCTACATAAATTACAGATGTATCTGGAAAACATATCACAGTGTGTGGGAACCTCTGAAAAACAGTGAAAGTGCACTCTGCATAATATTAAAAAACAGTAGAGGACTTGGACTTCTTATTGATATTTATATATCTCACTTCCTTTTACATGACATTTGTTTTCTTTGTTTTGTAATTTATTTGGCCGTAACGGACACGTGTTCTATGTATATTTGGAAATGCATTAGTGGCAAGTCATACTTAGCCTTCATTAAAAGATGATGGCGGGTAGGAAGTTGTGTGTAAGGAGCCAGAATTGGAGGAAAGTATCCCCTCCAAAGGAGGCTGTTATTGCCAATAGAAAGGGAGCTCTAATTGCCAAGTTTCTCCATATGCTCTTATCATGGAGAAAGATAATGCCCGGGACTGCATTAGGACACAATGAAGAGGCCACCCTTAGGGCCGCCTTAAGTGTTCCTATAAATCAGTGTTATTAATCGCGGGGACGGAGGTCCCGGGCTTGCCCCCAACCACCCCCCTCACCCCCATCGTCCTCGTCAACCCTTAATTAAAATTCATAAACAACCCCCTAAGCCAAATATAGCCGATGATGCGCCGTTAGTCCTCTTTAGCCCATCTCCCGTCAGGGCCAGCTCGACTACATTACCGACCAGTAGAACAATTTTTCATTTCCGTCCACCTCTCAGGGTTTTCGGCTTCGTTCATTTATCCACTTGCCCTAACTTCAATCACCGTAGGGTTATTTCCTGAGGAATATGACAAAACCTTTTTTTAGATTGTATTAAAACTCAGCAGTTCTTTTATTTGCTATATTTTATGTGGACACGTTTCAGGAAAGAGCTACTTTCAATAACATTCTTCACATTTTCAACCACTCTACGAAGAAGGGGAAAGTGAGGTCGTCTAGTGACATTCATATATAATATAATAGACATGATATTATACATACACACACATATATATATATATATATATATATATATATCTGTGCACATTTGAATGAATCGTGTCATTCAGGTTAGAGGCGCTAAATATTGGCTCTTATAAAAACCCTTGAGCTCCGGTATTTTATTTCATGTTTTTGAAACTCCTTATTGAGACGTTTCATGAACAAATTCGCTAAAATAAGGGTATTTAAAATTTTTATATGTATAAAAAATTGTAACCTCTGTCTGTACATTGATTTTTATCTCAAAATGTCAAGATACTTTTTCGTTTCACATGCCATTGACCCCATAACTGCATTTTGTTTCTTTCGTGTATGTTTGTTTGTTTGTTACCTTTTCACGCATAACCTCCTTAATAAAAATTAAATAATCGAAATGCTCCCCTCTAGTTTACATTTCTATTGGATACAAATAAAGAAGTTATTATCTAGTGAAAATAAATAGCTAATGAGGTGGGGGGGTGGAGATTTATAACCTCTCATCCTTAGAACTGCAATATAAAAAAAAAATCATAACATCATTAGTCATAATATGCCTATATCCAATGAGCACTAATAAAATTGGTCTCCAACAATAGTATTAAGTGTATATCAAGTCTACACTGAATGACATATTAGTCGTATAAATTACTTTAAATATCAAAATAAACAAACTTTTTTTATGCGTTCCCTATCCGAAAAGCAAATACGGAAATGGAATATTCAGTTCATGCCTTCCTTAGAATCCCCACCTGCTTTATGTATATGTATATATATATATATATATATATATATTCATCTTTTCCCTTAGGGTCACCTACAAAAACTTATTGTTTCCATTAGCGAGTATATTATAAAATGCCCTACATGTTTCTTGACCAATATAATATCTCTTCAGGGACTATTTATTTTCTACAAATAACCACAAATGTATAATATCTGAAAGATAATTTTATGAAACATGAAAACTTTTATACGTTTATCTATAACTAGAATAATATAATACGTTAAATTTAATCACATACTGTTTACTTTCAGTTATGAAGTACTCGTCCCCCCCCCCTTAAATTTTAACCTTCCGCACTGGGAAGGTCATTGAAACAGAGATTCCATAAGCACTTATATCAGCTGACTTTTAGTCGAATAGTTCCAATTCATTTTTTTCATCATACTTTAAAAGCGGGGTTTTCGACATAACTGTAAATAAGCAATATACAGTTAAATTTGAAAAAAATATGTTGGTATAGTTAACACTTGTAAATATATTATTATTACATAAATTATATATATATATATATATATATATATATATATATATATATATATGTGTGTGTGTGTGTGTGTGTGTTTGTGTGTGTGTGAGTGTGAGTGTGTGTGTGTGTGTGCCCATTTCTGTCTAGAGACCTCAACATTTATTTAATCATTATGAAACTTGATATTTAGTCATCATAAAAGTACGAATTGGAGGTTAGCTCGACTAAGTTACCGATTAGTAGAACAATTATTCATGTCCGTCCACATTTCAATGGTTCATGCGTTCTTCGTTTATCCACTCGCCAATCATATTAGGGCTGTTCCTACTATAAATAGAGAAAAACTTTACTTTATTTTATTTATTATGTTTTAAATGAACTTTGTTTACTAAACAGAGATTTGCAATAACATACTCCAAATTTCAAAAGGGAAAGGAAGACGAAAATGAGGTCTAGTAAATTTAATGTAAATTTCACATGATGTAATAGACATGATATAATTTATATACTGTATTATTCATTATAATATATATAATGTGGAATTTCTCCACCATTATGGAATTTATTAATTAATATCCAACTCAAGAAATGCTTCCCAGTCTAATTATCTTGGCTTTCACCGACGACAATATAATACTAGTTGTCATAATAACTACAACACTACTAACTAACATAGCCACACGAATTACAGAAAGATGGGCGATTGAACCCCCAACTGCCTTTTAACATTGAAAAATCAAATTATATTGTTTTGTCGATAAGTCGAAAAATTACACGCATTGACATTTATGTTCAAATACGCCTAACCAAATGAGAAAAACCTTGGTGTATATTTTGAACGAAAGTTATCATGGAATCTCCCCTGATTACCAGGGATAGCCCCTGCAAGTAAGCCACGAAACATGTAGGGAAGTTTCAATAAAGTTTACACCGAAATAAATGTTTTTTTTTTTTTTTGAAGACCCTTGCCATAAAATTTGAAGAACATGTAAAAATATTGGGTCCAAAATAAGATATATATATATATATATATATATATATATATATATATATATATATAAATGGGGGCCAAATTGGATCATCAACTAGGTAAGTCTGTGGATAATTGAAGACACTTTTATGGGCAACCACAATGCTTCATCCCCGTTAAGACAAAGAAATTAAGATGTCTTGAAATCTTCAACAGTAGCATACACTGTTGTTTAAATCCAACGTGCAAACGCTAGTCATCCGAGTACAGAGGATCCGCTTCTTAAGATTCTTTTATAATTACTTCTTATAATTTTAGATTTGTCACGGTCTTTATGGATTCATCTTCCAGCTAGACAATTAAAAGATAACACAGTGGAAAATAAGAAGGCTTAATTGGCTTCTAGTGAGTAGTTAGCTTGATCCAATATGTCCCCATAAGGATAGATAGATTTACTTTTATTTGGCAATATATTATTTGATAGGTGCCTTAAAATATAAATGACTCGTCCTCTTCAGAAACGTGAGTTATTAAAAAGTCCGTCACGCAGGGGCTGCGTAAACTAAACAGATTTCCCACTAATATTCAAGATAGAGAATAAATGTGTATAACAATATTTAAATATATATATATATATATATATATATATATATATATATATATATATATACAGTTTTGAACGGACCTCATTTTCGTCATTCTACTAGGTAGGATCGATGGACATTTGAAGAAAAATTTCGAAAATTCTTCATGAGTACAACCTCAATAGCTGATTTCCCTTAAGGTAAATATGCTAAAAGACGAAATTAAGCAACAAACACCGATAAAAAAGTATTTATTTTAGTTGTTATGGAATCAAATATCGAAATGTTTATTTTTGAATTTTTGTTTAAGTTGATTACCACTTATAATTCAAAATGAGATTTTTTTTTTTTCCAAGCATAGTAAGTTCATGACGCTCTCTGATGAAATGATGTTTGATTGACAAAGGTAATTGTGAAATATCAATGGCGCAAAAACAAAAGTCCGTCTGCAGGTGCTGCGATAACTATGCACGTATTTGCATTTATCTCAAAAAGTTCAATGAGAACAATATTTAGCATTTAGGCTTCAAATAAGGTGGTTCATTATATATCAGCATATTGTTAATATAACATGAGTAGGAGTGGGTGTATTGATGGCCGAAAACAAATATATGGAAATATCTCGGTTAATATGCAATAAAGTGAACATGAACATAACAACATTTATAGATTATTACATTTGCAAGATTGGCCTTATACAATGTTTTGGTCCAACACATAATAACGGAGATATTTCGAATTTTCAAAGTTGTCACCACTCTAAACCCCTCCTTTTCCAGGTCCGATTTCAGCCGTTAACGTACTTGATCTTTCTTTTTACATAAAATGCTTATATGTCGATTATAATAACGATAAGACAAAAATTTCGAGCGCTAGAGCCGTAACTGCGTACGGTAGCGGTCGATATTTTTGTCTTATCATTATTACAATCGACATATAAGCATTTTATGTAAAAAGAAATATCAAGTACGTTAACGGCTGAAATCGGACATGGAAAAGGAGGGGTTTAGAGCGGTGAAAATTTTGAAAATTCCAATACCTATTATTATGTTATATTATATATATATATATATATATATATATATATATATATATATATATATTGTAGTTTTGGTCAATGTTGCTGAAAAAATCTTAGTTTATGCCGATATTTCGAGACAAATATATATATATATATATATATATATATATATATATATATTAGTTTTGAACGGACCTCATTTTCGTCATCTCCTGGGTAGGATCGATGGACGTTTGAGGAAATTTATCGAAAATCGCGTCATGAGTACGACCTCATAGCTGATTTCCCTTTAAGGGAAATCTACTAAATCAGGAATAATTTAAATATCCTCTCTATAGGCACACGAAGCTTCCCATCGTTGTTTCCGTGGTGTAAATGCGTTTTTAATTCCTCAGTTCAAAATCCCTTAAATGAAGGAGTATATTTATATTATTTTCTCCAAATGAACATTCGGTTTCGAATTGTGAATTAATTTCACAAAAAATACAAATTAGTTTTCCTTAAGTACGATTTCAATAAAAGTCTTGTGATAATTATAAATTATAGTTAGCAGATAAGAAAACAAAAGTAAAAGAAAATATATGAAAATACTTGTAATAAGGAGAGCAATCAATAAAGAAACCATTGTGTGTGTGTATATCTATCTATCTACTCTCTCTCTCTCTCTCTCCTCTCTCTCTCTCTATATATATATATATATATATATATATATATATAATATATATAATGTATGTATAGTTGTGATGATGTTTTCGACCATGTTATATTTATATATGATGTTTTTTTCTGGAGGATTGGCCAATGTTGGTGAAAAAATCTTAGTTTATGACGATATTTCGAGACTTTTAATATCTCTTCTTCAGGGCAAAACTAAAGATACTTAAGGAACGTAAAGTAAGTAAAACAGACCAGGGAAGGTTATTGTAACCAGTAACCCTAGTGCAATATGTACAGTTGTTTTTAAGTATCTTTAGTCTTGCCCTGAAGAAGAGAAAATAAAATTCTCGAAATATCGGCATAAACTAAGATTTTTTTTCCAACATTGGCCAAACCTCCAAAAAAAAACAAAAACAACACCATATATATATATATATATATATATAAAATTTTCAACGGCCCTCATTTTCAGCCTAAATAGGAACTATGGACATTTGAAGACATTTTTCGAAAATCGCGCCGTGAGTACGGCCTTAATAGCTGAACTCAATAAGCACGCCATGCTGAGGAACTGACATTGTTAATGATTCATAATTAGCGTTAGTTTCATTTCCTCATCTTTCATAGGAGCGGAGGAAAAATAAGTTTTGGTGTAAGATATTTAGAACGGGAAAACAGACAAGGTAAACATTGAACTCATAGGTGGAATGACAAAGTGGTAGAAGAGAATAAAATATCGGAAGGTATAAAGGGCAATCTAATATGAGTAGTTGGTTGGGGTTGGAACAGAGCTGGCCGTATGATATATGGGTCCCGTGCCCTTAGTCCCCGTGGTCCATGAGCTCGCTCTTACTAATAGGAGAACCCTGTTACTCCTGCCTCATCTACCTCCAGGCTCCAATCATACCTCACCACTCCTAAGAACAATTTTACCTTGATTCCTTCTCCCCTTATATGGGAAAAATATGCTTAAGAGCTTACCCTCTCTCTGTTGGACCGCTTAAGAAATATATACACATACTTTCTTCCTGTCAAATTCCAAAGTGAGGTGAACGAGCATTAAGGCGGACCAAACTCACATCAATGGTCATAGATTTAGAGAACTTAAGGGAAATCAGGTTGTACTCATGGCATGATTTTCAAAACGTTTCTTCAAATGTCCATCGACCCTACCCAGAAGATGACGAAATATATATATATATATATATATATATATATATATATATATATATATATATTCTATTTTTGAGGCTGCATCGCTGGGAAGTATCGTCATTGTGAGGATTTCGGCTATCTGCTCCAGCGGTTGGAATTTTTTTTCTGCAAAGTTTCTATGGAAATGCGCCCATCTTCGTCAGGCATAAATTTGATTTGAGTTCTACTTCAATTAATCATATGTTTTGGAGTTTTATTTTATTATGGCTTTCCACGTTTCAGAAATTATGACACCGTCCATGCCGTTTGTAGTATTTGTCCTCTTATTTATTTCTAGGGCTTCCAGGACTAATCTTTTACCGAGGTTGTCCTCTCTGTGTAAAACCTTTGCCTCGTCAAATTTAATTTGGTGGGGACAAATACTTGCGTGTTTGGCAATGGCGGACGTTTTTGTTCTGTTATGTTTTAGATCATCCATGTGTTGGTTAACTCTTGTAGCAGTCTTCTTGCCTGTCTGCCCCACATAAACCTTACCACAATCACACGGTATCATATATATATATATCCAATTATTACAGGATAGTGGAATATATATGATACCGTGTGTTTGTGGTAAAAACAAAAAATTGAAAATCGAAAATTTGCAGAACAAAAATTCCAACCGCTGGAGCAGATAGCCGAAATCCTCACAATATATATATATATATATATATATATATATATATATATTAGTCTGTTAACGCTTTAGTAGTCCCCATATTTTTTTGATCGTTGCGAAACTAGCTATTCGATCGTTTCGTGTATAAAGGAAGATCATGTTCGTTAATGGCAGAAATCTGACCAGTGGGAGGGGGAAATTTTGAAATATCTCCGTTATTATAAATCAGATCGAAAAATTTTATTTAATCAAGTTATTGAAAATTAAATCACATATATAGGCTAATATATACATATTTCAATGAGGTATTTCGATTTTTTAGTTGTCATCCTTAATTAATTCCCCCACTCCCACTCATGCCATATTAAAAATAAGGTGTTCTATCATGAACCACTTTATTCTAAGCTTTAAATAACATTTTTTTTTTTTTTTTTTTTTAGGAAACCTTTATTTTACAAACATGCAACATGCACATGATACATGCAAGTTCTTAGTGTGAAGACGTCATCAAATAATTTTTAATTGTTAATTATTTTTTTCTATATTGGGATATTGGGGGAGGGGGTAGAGGTGCGAGGAATCGAAAATTCAAATATCTCTACTACTTTGTAACAGATTAAAAACCGTTATAAAAGCAATCTTGTTGAACTACATATGAAGGCAACAACCGGCCCGCGAGGCATTTTGAAAAACCAAATTCAACAAAAATATTACACTACTTACTCCAAATGAGGAAGATGAGGAGAGATTTGTGCGTTTGGCAGTACTTATAAATGCGAACAGTTCTTTTCAATTATGAAAGTTAACAAATAAAAACATCGTACAAGGCTGACTGACGATAATTTGGAAAAATATTTTCGTTTTTGAATCAGTGGAATTAATCCGAACATCGATGGATTAGTTTCCCAAATTCAAGCTCAAGTGTCTCATTGATTTCGGTGTGGCTATTTCATTGTTTGCAATGATTCTAAATTTTAAGATTTAATTATAATGTTTTAACTATTTTTTTCATTTCAATAAATTGTTCAATTTTTTTTATTTCAATAAATTGTATTATAATTATATTATCGTATAATTTCATGTCTGATATATATCGTTAAAAATTGTAAACAGTACTTTAAAATGCATTACTTCTAAAAACGGCCCGCGACCTTATTTGTACACTAAAGTTTTGCTCACAACATGTAACAGGGCAACCTGTCTAAACAAAGAAAATATTATTTATAATCCTGTAATGACAATTGATGTGAAAACATTTCCATATGGTGAAATAAAGGTAAATTTAAGCGAAGAAGTGAGGTGTAGAGTGGACTCTCCATATTTATTTCAGAGACAGTCGAAGGTAATGCTTGAAATAGAAAAAAAAGGCTAACAAGAGAAAATTCTTCGAAAAAGACGCAGCTGTGTATTTGGGTCATATTTGCTCTACAATAATGATTTCCTATAAATTGTTTTTTTTCTAATTCAAATAAGAAGCGAATTATTCGCACCTCTTGTTTCAGCCTTCAGGAAACCCCCACTGTTACCCATCGAATGTTTTCTCAATAATAGAGAATGTATGGTGAGATGAGATCATTTAGGTGTCATACCAGCACATGGGAAATCTGCTTAGTTTATGCAGCCACTAAGTGACGAACTTTTAATGTATAAGAGAACCATATAATGAGCAAGGTCCTTTAATAATGAATATGTGTAGGGTGAGTAAAATAGTATTTCTGTACAGGTCGTTGAGGGCATTGTTTCGTTTAAATTAATGATAAAGTTATCCTCATTGTTTTCGATTTTAACAACATCATCTGCACCAGTGGGAATGTGTAAAGGATTTGTTGAGAAATGTATTTATCAAAAGATGAATAGCTAGGTTGTTCACAGGACGAAATATAAATATTTTTAGACGTCTGAGGATGTTATAAGATTGATGAGTTTATTTATTTTCAGATTTATTTTGGATTTTCATATTGCAATAAAAAATGTCAAGAAAAATGTGTATACTAATTTTTCACAATGTAATTTTTCTGTAATATTAACGTTTGGAATTATTTTTGTTAAGCTGAGTGTTAATGTTTAATACACTTATTTCATAGAGGAATATGAAATTGATAACAATATTAGTGCAAAACTGTTTGATTTTTTTTTAATTATCTGTTTGAAATTGAGTCCAAGAAATAAATAAATAACCCTACGGCTTTTGAAGTTTTATATTTGTTAGTGGGATAGTAAAATAGACAATATTCTGGAAAAACAGATAGATTTTGTAAATCATATTGATGAATTATGAGAAGGAAAATTCCTTTTGTTACTCACGTTATTATTTTCTTAACTTAAGGGTATAAATGTTAAATTTTTCATTATTTTTAAACTTTGTCTAAATAAAACACCGCCTTCATTCAGGTAATATTAAGAGCTTTAATCTAAAAATAATCTAGATTTTAGGAAATCAGCTTGACTGAAGTCATTGGTTAACATTACGTCATTGGAGTAAAAACTGGGCTCCTTGGAAAAAAAATGAATGACCCTTTCCACGCATCCAAACTTATTATTCCCTCAGACCTATATAATCTTTCTGTCGAAACTTTAGTCAGACATTAATTACCATTCCCGGCAGTTAGGCCATTCGATTCCCATCTCAAATAACATTTCCTTAAATGATTAGCAGATTTTCCTTAAGGAAAATCAGCAATTGATGTCGTACTCATGGCGCGATTTTCGAAAAATTTCTTCAAATTGTCCATCGAAACCACCTAGGAGATAACGAAAATGAGGTCAGTTCATAATTATATATATATATATATATATATAAACGTTTTATGTAAAAATGAGGACGAAGTTGTTTGATCGTTACCAAATTCGATATTTACTCGTTTTATGCAAAAAGAAAGATCAAGTTCGTTAATGGCTCAAATCGGGCAAAAGGGAGGGGGGTTTAGAGGGGGGATTTTCGAAAATTCGAAATATCTCCGTTACAATACGTCGGATCGAAATCTTGTATAGGACCAATCTTATTGCAAATTAAATTTACTATAAATATTTTTATATACATTTATTCTCTATCTTGAATATTAACCTAGATATATGCATTTTATTAGGTGTGTGCGGATAACGGTTGAGATGAGATCGGCTGATGGTCTATTCCTGAGTATTCCCCGAAAACTAGTTCGGTTGTTTCCTTAACTGTTCGGCTCTCGTGAAATTGGTTTACAGACTTGATACTACCTCTGTTACTAGTTGGATATTTCTCTATTGTAAAACTTCACGTGGAAAATCTCCTTATTTTACGCAGCCCCTGCGTAACGGACTTTTTTCCTAAACTACTAAAGGGTCTATTGCCTAGATACTAACTATTTATAATAAATAGTCTACTTTTATTCAATTCAAAAATTAATATAAGAGGAAAGGCATTCACTTGTCCTGTCCAGCAGGTTTCCTTTAAATCAATTATTATTTAGGCAGAACTGATGACGTGATTTACGAAATACTTAATTGTCAAGATTGTTCATTACCAAACTCGGTATTTAAGGGTTAACAAATATTTTTAAGTTTTAAAAATATAAACAAAATAATGAGTACATTAACCACTGCAGTTAAGAAATTAAGAACGAAGTAAGATAGGGAAAGACAAATATTTATCCGTTATGAAAAATGTTACATGCTCAATCTTGTTTTAAAATCAACTTTATAATTTAATTGTTGTTTCAAATTATGTCTGTAACTTGAATATTAACCAAACTATTTGTATTTTTTTAGTTTTCAGTCTTCTTTAGTCTCCACATTTCAAGCATAAAATTTCAATTTGTTTTGGATTGGCTTCTTATTAATGGATAAATAACGAAGATTAGCTGTTTGTTCAAACATTTCAGAAATCTGCACTGTTTACCCAGCCCTTGCCTAACGGACTTTTTTTATTTTATTTTTTGGCATCTTTATAAAAATAGGAAAAATACCTTGTTTTAGATAGGTCCTAACAGAGATATTTATCATAGATTTTTATTGAAACTAATTATAGTTACAACTGTACAGCGATGATATTTTCTAAGTAATTTTGTCAGGGAGATTTTTTAACGGATACACTGTTATTCATTACATATGTATGTTTTGTAGAATAATCCTTGTAGTGCAAGTAATATTACAGTGAATATTTATACACTGAGATGAATGGGTAACATTTCTGCGCGATAGAGGTTTCCATTGGGAGAAGTATGCGGATAGAGCCCTTGTCAGTTGGCATGAAACTCTGATGGCTGTCATACATTCTGAGAACTGGCCACTGCCCGTCGCCTTTATTGTTCACATCATAGACAGCTCTGAAAGAACTCTTTGTAAACATTTAAAGAGGGAAAAATAAGCGGGCAACGAGCATAAAAAAAAACTGAGGAACAACGACAGAAAATGACAGAATTTGGCCGCTTGTGGATGGTGAAAAGTTTGTAAAGACGTTGACAGGCGGACTGTTTCAAAGAGTTCAGTCTAGCTAAAACCCCTCGGCAGTTGAATATTTTTTCCCTTGTTTGCTAGAAATGCACGCTCAACGAAGCGAAATGATGGCGCAATTCCTCTCAGAGGAAGAGAGCCTTTGACAAAATTATTTTAATTTAATATTCATACAAAGATTCGATATATGTACGTGCAAATAATAAACCTTTTCCTTGAATCTGCCCAACCATTCCTAATAGTGTGGTGGAATTAAAGTAGGGAAGAATTTAAATTCAATGAGTGAGTGAGGTGTATAATTCAGCCTTTACAAAGGTAAATGTGATTGATGATAAAACATTTAAAAATTCTGTCTTCATGGGGATGTTTAAATATATAACATCAAAATTAATAACTTAAGTAATTTCCATGAAGGATTTGTCTGTTTAGTTGCATTATTCAAAAATAATATACTGTTTTCTTCATTTTTGGGGGACTTTCCACTAAGAAAGTTGGCTATTACCACTGTTTTCGTGGAACCATGCTACATATTAACAAATCTATCTCCAGCTACTGCATTCCAGTTACTGAGGTTCTCCATTACCGTGTTACCATTAGCCGGTAGCATATAGATGAAGTTAATTTAAAAAAACTAAAATAGGTAAATTGTCCACCGAAAATACATAATAGATAATGAAAGTGTGGTCTCTCCACAATTTTACATATTTCCCAGTTTCCCTTTCCTGGCTATATTTTTTTATTTCATCACTATTACCCAAAATTGGTTCCAGAAATTTTGGAATTTTAAGTAGGAGCAAGATGACAAAACCTCTTAAATATCTCCGTTATAATATTATAACTGAGATATAATAATATAATTGAATCCAAAAAGTGAGCATTTCATTTCACGGTTTTTCCTTGTTTGTCAGTATTTTGAATTTGATCATTTCAAATATGACTCAAATTTTTAATATTTATATTCCAAGTTTTCTAACGATCGAACACAAAATTGCACCAAATACTCACGAACCCACCCACACATACACACACACACACACACACACACACACATATATATATATATATATATATATATATATATATATATATATATATATATATTAAATATATAAATTATACAATATATATATATATATATATATATATATTGTATAATTTGTTTCCAAAGATTTTGACCGGTTTATTGTTTCAATAAAACCTCAACTTATACGAGTATTTCGAGATATATTATCTGTTCTTCAGGGCTTCCATTGTTATAAACAGCATACAAATAGTTAAAAGTTAAAAATAGGTGTACGTTCGATCCCCACCAAGGAGAAAATATATTCACGAGTTCACTGCCAAATCACGTTAGTGTCGTGGCCCTTGTGGATTAGCGAGAGTCTAGAAAGTAAAAACGTCTGACAGGATGACTAACGATTAAGAGACTCCTTGATCCGGTTCATGGCCTAGCCGGTTAAATTGTGATTCGCCGGTATACTAGTGACAAGTCATTCCAGGACTTCCTTGGTTAACGGGGGTTGTACATTGAGTTGATTAGTCTCTGCGAATCTGCTAAAACCAGGGCCAAGGGATTGTTTTCTGTAGTAATTCGAGTGTAAGAGGATATTTTATTGGCGTCACTGGCGTTGGTAGGATGTGGATCTAGTGAGGCGAGGAGAGGCACCCCGGAGTGTGGTCTGGTCGTGACTATAGCCCCGAGCCGGGTGCAGTCTTCCTGGGGAATATTGGGAATCATGGTAGCTCTCTGCTGCAAATGATTAGTGCCTAGGAGCTGTGTATAATAGCCGCTATGACTAATTCACGCAGTAGCCCACCACCTACCAATTTACCATCGTGGTCCTTCCCTTGATTTTATTCGTGAGAAGGAGAAACGTGCCCAGATATTAGATTATTCCCCCAGCCCCCCCCCCTCTCCCCAAACCTAATCTCGTAGAGGAATCGATTATTCATTTCGAAACCCCACTAGGGCTGATTCTATAACGAAGTTTCTGGTTTGAGTCTAAGGTGAAAATGATTTAAAGGGCTAAGATATGGTTGATGAGGAGTGGCGATTTCCCAAGAGACGCTCGCCTCCCCCCTCCCACCATTCAGCCAGGGATAATGCAAGCGGCTTACTCTTGATTCATACCCAACCCACTCCATCCCCTTTCTCACCTCATCAACACCCCTAACCTTCTGGCAACTCTCCTTAAATAGTTCCATCGTCTTCCCACCGTCTATACTTTTAAATTCACTTTTAAAACGAATAAAATTTCTTTGCCAATATTAAAAAAAATTTTTAAATCTAATTCAAAGGTTTTATTAGGGTCAAATTATTTATACAAACAATAAACCTATATAAGTTGGATATGTTCATTTACTAAAATTACTGGTAGCCGATGACTGGAATTTTGTATGTGCGTGAAAATAAAATATAATTAAAACAATTTTTAATAAAATAATAACCTTACTTCTTCTATTTAGTACAGTAGTAGCGGGGTATGTTGGCCGCATTTCAGGCAAGCTTATTTGGCCGCAACGAGCACTCCACCAGTAGTAGCCCGATCTCTCCCTTCCCTACAAAAAAGTCCGTCACGCAGGGGCTGCATTAACTAAGCAGATTTCGCACGTGTGCTACGTATTTGTATTTATATCAAAACTAAAAAGTTCTATGAGAACAATATTTGGTATTTAAGCTTCAAATAAACTACTTTATAACATAATAGAATATTGTTAACACGAGATAAGTAGGAGTAGCAAGAACTCAAAAATGCAAATATCTCAGTTAGTAATCAAGATATTGAAAACATATAAATAACAAAATTTATAGAACATTACATTTGCAATAAGATTGATTTCATACACTTTTTCGATCCGACGCATAATAACGGAGATATTAAGAATTTTCAAAAATCCCCCTTCTAACCCCCCCCCCCTCCCGCCGCACACTGGAGCGATCCTTCAGTAATGTTGGACATTGGGGGAAAAAATAAAAGTTTTAATTTTGGATTTTGATTGTATTGTTAGTTCCACATAAACCCTTTTTCAATTGAGCAGTTTGATTTTTAGCCATATTATTGCAATGGTTTTTTACATAATGCCTGGCTATAATTGCTATGTTAAAAAAAGCCTTGGCTTATAGAATTCGTCGTAAACTCTTATTTCATTTTATAAATTATTGTTGGTTCCAGTACACATTAAGGGTATTATAACAAATCAAAAACTGGCGCAAAAGGTTTTTTAAAATTCCTCTAATTTTTTTTTTTTTTACATCGAGCTGAAAATAATTTTATTTAATTGAATTCGCAAATCGCTTGTATTTGCTTGAAAAAATACCACTTGGCATGCTTTTAGGAGTAATATTGTCTTATTTACAAACGTCGTCAGATCTTGCCTAAACTTGCCTATTCATTAAATATTTTACTTTTAGTTTAGGCTAACCATAAATACTCCGCGCATACAGTGAATCTTTTTCAAGAAAATTTTCAAGGACGGCTACCAACAGAGATATCCTGAATAATTTGTTAATTACTTCAGACCCTTTAATATCACATTTAAGGCCAACACTTAACAACGATAGCGATGGCTTAGAAACAATATCTTCGAAAGTAAAAGAACTTCTAATTGAAAAATAAAAAACATTTGAAATTTTTAGAAATGTTAGATATTCTTCCAGCTTACAAATTCTCATTATTAAATTAAATACATAGATATTTTTTTTAATTTTTATTCAAGATATATTTTTGTTTACAATTTTAGTATTGCTTTTGTGAACTTCAATTTATTAAAAAATAAAAATTATAACACATATGTTGATATTATGTGTCTACAAATCACAATTCTCTACTTAGTAAGCGATACATAATCTGTATGTACACATTTAAAATTCATCCTACCGTCATACTATCGTTGTTAAGTGTTGGCCTTAAATGTGATATTAAAGAGTCTGAATTAATTAACAAATTATTCACGGTATCTCTGTTGGTAGCCGTCCATGAAAATTTTCTTGAAAAAGATTCTCTGTATGCGCGGAAGTATTTATGGTTAGCCTCCTGAGCATCTTCTGACAGCATACCAATTGGTACAATAGCGTGTTTGACTATTTCCGGGCCATTTATTAACAGTTTGTGAACTGTTACAGGCATGTAATACCATCCATACAAATCGACAAATGTCTCAGCTGATTCTCTTGTAAACTACTTTTCAGTATTGATCAAAGCGTTGGACGATATTACTTGCAAAATAATAGAAAACCGTTTAATTAAATTTACATCTATTCCTTCGGGGTCAATCCCGAAATGTGAGGAAACGCAAAAAACTTACGCGTCGTGTTTCCGTCATTAGATGTACCCAAGCCTTGGTTCAATTGGTCAACGATTAATCCCATTTTTTCCCTAAAATCACTAATGATTTTTCGTTTTTCTTTGTTGGAAAAGTTCTTTATGAACTTGGGACCGAACACTCCACGATTTGAAATCTAATCGATATGCAATGTGGAGAAGGCATTCAAAGCTCCTTATCCTGCTATGAAGAGTAGATAGTCCAAAACGAAAAAGGACCGTTAAAATATTTAGACAAAAAAAACACGTATTTAACTATTTTTTCGAACGTGAATGGCTGCGTCAATTGCGTAGAGGAGGAGGCGTTTTACACCGTAACGTAGTTTGGGAAAGGTCCTCGGGAGGTCTTCCGCACCTAAAAGTGCTGGGGGTGTTAACACTAAAAGTAAAATATTTAACGAATAGGCAAGTTTAGGCAAGATCTGACGACGTTGTAAATAAGACAATATACTCCTAAAAACATGCCAATTGGTATTTTTCAAGCAAATACAAGCGATTTGCGAATTCAATTAATAAAATTATTTTCAGCTCGATGTAAAAAAAAAAAAATTAGAGGAATTTTTAAAACCTTTTGTGCCAGTTTTTGATTTGTTATAACACCCTTAAAGTGTACTTGAAGCAACAATAATTTATAAAATGAAATAAGAGTTCACGACGAATTTAATAAGGCAAGGCTTTTTTTTTTAACATAGCAATTATAACCAGGCATTATGTAAAAACCATTGCAATAATATGGCTAAAAAATCAATCTGCCTCAATTGAAAAGGGTTTATGTGGTACTAACAATACAATCAAAATCCCAAATTAAAACTTTTATTTTTTCCCCCAATGTCCAACGTTAACGAAATTCATCTTTATTTTTCTATAAAACGATTATATATCAAGTTTGGTAACGATAAGACAAAAATTGCGACCGCTAGAGCATAAACAGATATATATTCAATATATAAGAATAAAAAACTCAAATACAGTGCAATAAGTCTTGGGCATTAATGACCTCGCTGTTCTCGGAAATCGTCTCAGGAGTACAACCTCAATAGCTCTTTTTTTTCCATGAGTACCTAGAAAATAAAAACCATTATTTTTTCCTAGGATTGCTTTCTTTCATAGGGAATAAACAATTGCTCAATATACTTAAGCATAATAAACTATTATGTTTTAATGTTCTAACAATTTAACATGCTAGTGTGTTGTGGACATATTTGACGAACGGTCAGATAAAGAAGAGAGCGACGTCCCAGTCTAATTTACCTAGATAAAATCAGATTTTAGAAAGCTCTAGGAGTAAGATTTGAATGCTAAAAACAATCTTTTCCCATATTGAGAATCTCTGAACCATTATAGCAGGGCCATAAAGCCATAATAAGCAAATAAAGGAGTATTTCTGACTAAATGTTTTAAAGGGATAAATGACGAATTGAATTTAACGACCGTTCGAGATGAGTTTCTTGAGGGATATTGTTTAAAACTCCAATTAGAAATAATGTATCTTAATGATTGAGCCATTATTCCGACTGATTATTGAGGCTACTAACTGGGGAGTGAATGGTTGAGCTTTATGGATGATCTACCATCGAGGAGGGAATATCACCCTCACCCCTTCCATTTCATCTAAAGATCTTTTATTTCAATTTTGTTTTCGCAATATTGGTTCCAATTATTAGCTGGCATTAATGCTCCCTACTCACAAGTTTAAGGAGAACAGCAGGAATTGCTATAGGTGTTAAAGAAGTTGCACCCGAAAGAGTAGAGGAACTCCTAGACCCGGTATTCCAAAAGTGATCGAAATCGGTTTCCCAGGGGTCTACAAAAACTAAAAATCCGTCACGCAGGGGCTGCTAAAAGTGAGTAGATTTCCTACATGCTGGTATGTCACAGGTCAAATCTCATCTCACTATATATTTTCTATTTCTATGTAAATATTCCATGAATAGAAGTGTTGGTTTAATGAAGGATGAAATCATTAAAAAGGGAATAACTCTCTCAATATATGAGTTATAAATAAATGTAAAGAAGAAAAATTATAGAGCATCGACATTTTAACAATATTGGTTCTATAAAACCCGACTCACAACAAAGGATATAGTGTTGCAAAAATTAAATACATGAAAGAATTGGACACAGATGTTCACGTGTTTGGGGAGTGCAGAGGAGATCAAAGGGTGCCGCTAGCTGGTCGCGCCCGTCCTAGTCCCTACCAGTCCTTTATCGAAGAGTCTCGGCCTCATCCATTGATGTTTTGCCGCCCTTCTATATAAGCATGTGCAATTAGCCCGACAGTTTAGTTTTGCTCTCAGCTGTCTTCAAGTGTATATCAGTGCTACAGTGCGACTTAGTGCAGTGCGGTAAAGTGTTTTTTTATGTGAAGAACAGTGTTGTTCCGTGTCGTTCCACTCTGTAAGTAACAATTTAGTGCCGTGTTTAAGACAGTGCAGTGCCGCTAACTTCGCGAAGTAAAATACAGTGTAGTGCCGTCTTTTTGTGAATTTCAGTGACCGTGAGTGAATTATTGGACTGTGACTCTTTGAAGAACAGTGACGCTATCAGTGCATACTGTGAGTAGTAATTAAGAATAATTAACCAAGTGTATAGTGCATTGTTAAATAAATTGTGCAGTGATAACTGCAAAACTGTAAAGCTTACACACATTTAATTTTGCAAGCCAAAAGAACTCTAATAAACAATGTTTATTACTTGTTTTGTAATAAAACGTAACAATATTTTGAAATTTGGCACCTCCCCCTCTCTAAAAATCCCCTATTTCTATTGCAAATTCAGCCATTAATCATTATGAACATTAGAGTTGAATTAAACGGTTAAATATTTATTAAGGTATAGATCAAATAAACATTATCCAGTCAAGACCCAAGAATTCATGACGTCATCAGACTACGTACTTGCAGTTATCTCACACAGTAATCAATCAATGAAGAACATACATGGTATTGGAGATCGAAAAATAAGGTTCAGGATATAACAAGTTATTCTTAACATGAGATGGATAGAGGTGGGGGTTTACTGGCGGAGGAAAACTAAAAAATGCAATTATCTCGGTTAATAATGGAGATGGAGAAGAAACATACATGACAATACTTATAGAAAATTTAAATTTCAATAAGATTGATTCTATTACATTTTACGATCAGACATAATATAATAGAGATATTTCGAATTTTCGAAATTTCCCCTGCTAAACCCGCTCTCCCAATGGTCTAATTTCAGCCATGATGAGGTGTTTTCTTTGCCTTGAAATTTCTTCATGAATACGTCTATTAGCTGTTTTTTTTTGTTTTTTTTGTCTAAGATTAATTTTAATACATAGCAGTCATGTGATTTTTGCATTTCGAAATGTCACACATGGTGTCAATAGTGAATATTCTAAACTTTTGTCTACATCGAATTATCCTCCAAAATATCAGGGATTGTTCTGAAAATGTCGGGATAAATGCACACCTTGGTCTATAAATTTTACTCTATCTCAGCACTCAAAGACTCTGAGATGAGTTAAGTAAATTTCCAACAATAAATACCGGGGTACACTATAAGATTTTACTTAAATGGTAAAGAAGAAATAAATAAAATTTCTACTAATGAGAGGTATTTTATAAAATTATTTTTTCCATCAGATTCTCCGAAAAGATACTTTTAAGTATTATTTATTCAAACTCATTTCTCATTTTCGTATTTTTTGTTTTAGTTAAGTTCTCTTTCTTTATTACATTGTATTTCACGCAATTAAATTTTAAGGGAAATTCATTTAAGATGTTAATTTACGCAGAATCAAGAAATTAATATCTATTAAGAAACGAGAATTATGAAGCAACTCCATTTCCACCTCTTCTTTCTTTATATTTTTATAATTTTCCAATTTATATTAAATGTGAGAGTTCATATTCTCATTTTAGTATTCTAATCCTAAAAAAATAAATAGGTATTTACATAAAATTTCTTCGCCCCGAATAGTTATACAGAATTCCATGTTTTGTAGCTACATTTATTTTCGTATTTGTTGTTAATTAGCATTTTACCACTTATAGGAAATCTTCAATTTGAATTGCCACTTGTCCTAATATGTCGAAACTACCTTCAAATTTCCGCCGATGCTACTGTGCAGAAAACGATAATGAGGCCCGTGCTCTATTATAAGTACACACAAACAGACATACGCACTCCGCTAATTTCACTGATGATACTTACAAGTGGAGTGCACGGCAGTCCCCCCACCGATTTGAACGAAACTTTTTTAATGTGTAGTACCTAATGAAGAACAAATCCTGTCAAAGCGAGAGAACGTACTTCTCAAGCGTTCGTATATAAAAAAAAAAAAAAATGTTAAAGAATGTCTTGAGGTGTTGTTAAGATAAGTCTGTCAAAGGGAATCGGTGGCATAGTGGTAGCCCATTCTTTTTGTAACCACAAGACCTGGAGATCGAATCCTGCCGAGAGCAGGATTTATTTTTTACTTTTTGTTTCTAGGGCATTTATTTAATATTTTCAAATAAATAAAAATTTGTTTTTAATTATTGTCATTTAATTTTTAACGTGTTCCATATATTTAAAAGAAAATTGGAATGCCTTTTGTCAAAAATATAATAAGTATAAGGAACTGAGATGTTCCGATTTTTTAGTTTTCGGTATTAAGTAAACCCCCACTTCTACTCATGTCACATAAACCATATTCCGTTATATAACGAACCACTATATATATATATATATATATATATATATATATATATATATAAAACACACACACACACATAAAGTAACCCTTCAGATGAGTTTATTTCCTACATGTCCCGTACAGTGTAGTACATTATATATATTTGTAGATTAATAATAAATAGCTTATATACAAAGATAAATTTGAATATATGTAAATATAAATATATATAATATGAAATGTGGGAGCTTATGAGAAAAATTAGGAGCGTCCAAGGTGGGGGAGTGGAGTGGTAGGCCCGTGCTGGAGGGAGGAAGTTCCCATGCAAGGATTAACATAGGAAGGAGTAAGACAAAAGCAGAGTTTTTTCTCCCTTCATTCCCTATTCATATTTGACCGCTTAGTAGTAATACTCATTGATCACAAATCCCTTCTTAATTTTCTTTTTTTTTTTTGTTTTGTCATTTTTTTTCTTTATTCTTTCCCTTTGTCATTTCCGTTATATCCCCTTCCATTTAAAAAGGGACCACGCTAATGTTGTATAATCACCCGAGGCTCGTTGATCAATCTCATTTGAACATTTGAAATTTAATCCTCCCTGATAAATGGCATTATCATGTTACGAAATATTTGATTATCGCTTTATACGTATAACATTTTTAATATTATCTCTGGAATATGGTAATTTGTGTAGGTTTTTAAAATTTTATTTATAGTTTTTAGTTTTGACATACGCTTATCGTTGTTTACTCCTTTAACTTTTATTAGTTGACTTGTTAGTAGATTTTCTATTGTTTTGGCTTTAATTTTTAGTAGTTGACGAGTTATTAGATTTTCTATTTTTATTAGTTGACTAGTTTTAAGATTTTCTATTGTTTTTTACTATTTATTTTGTGTTTGTTTTTATGACTGTTGTTTATTTTGCTTTTGGCCATGCTGTGAATGTTAAATTAACTCAAGGTTGTGTTTGTCAGCAGGCACTGAGGATGGAGCGTTGACTCCGAAAGTGCACTCTGCATAATATTAAAAAACAGTAGAGTACTTGGCCTTCTTATTGATCCTTATAGTTTTAATATTCTTTTATGATACTTTTTATACACTAATGTACCATTTTTCAATTCGTATAAATAAAAATCTGGACTGAGCACCGCATAACTTCCTTGTACGGCTTTTAAATTAAATAAACATAATGTTTTGTGACACCTTTTTTAAAATTATTTCACTTGTATGTGATATGTATATATCCATTCCAATGCCGCCAAATGAAAATGTCATAGATAATAATTTTATTATAGACGGAAAATGTTTTATATTTATTTTTTAGCATATTTCCATTAAATAAAATCAGATATTGAGATTGTACTCATGGCTGAATTTTTGAAATATTTCATGAATGACAGTCGATCCTAACTAGGAGATGACGAAAAGGAGACTTGCTCATAATTATATATTCTTTTTATTCTGGGCCCAATATTATTTATATATTCTTTATATTTTATAGCAGGGGTCTCCAATAAAAAATCATTTTTTCGGTTCAAACATTATTGAAACTGCCCGTAGCTTATTTGCCATCTCTTCAGGGGCTATCCCTTTTAAAATATAAAAAAAATATTATTATCATTAATTTAACACATCCCTTAATAATTCATTTGCTATATATTGTATTATTAGGTGCCTACAAACGAGCACTTCAGAAATGTAAGTAGCAATTTATAATTAGATTTAATAAATATATCATAGATGTAGGCACATACTAATACAATATATAGCAAAAGAATTATTAAGGGATGTGTTAAATTAATGTTAATAATACTTTTTTTTTATTTCATAAAAGGGATAGCCTCTAAAGGGGTGGCAGATAAGCCACGAAACATGTAGGGCAGTTTTAATAAAGTTTACACAGAAAAAAATGTTTTTCATTAGAGACCCTTGCCATAAAAAATAAAGAATGTATAAATAGTTATATATATAATCCGAAAATTCGAAAATTACATATACGAACAAAAAATATCGCAGTTATTAGGTAAACCCTAATTTTTATGTACTTTTAATTTTCTAAAATTATTTTTTTTGTTATCTCAAATGTTAAGTGAGTAATTTGTATTTTATCTAAATTTTTACTTCAAGTAACTGGGCCCCTAAAAACTTCTATTCTACCGTAAATTTTCATTTTTGTTTACATAAGTTTTCTACTACGGAAGAAATAAGGAATAGATAGTAATTGTAACTGTCAGTCCAAGCACTTGGGGAAATCATCGTAGTTTAAGCAGCACTGTGCAGCGGAGATTCGACAGATTTCCCCTCAGGGAACTCTGCTATTGAGGTTGTACTTATTTCGCTAATGATGTTTTAGTTTTCGGCTCTTAGTAAACTCCCACTAATTCTCATGCCATATTAATTATACACTGTTATATCATGGACCACTTCATTCCAAGGTTAATCTTCTAATATGGTTGTCATTCAACTTTTAATTAGTGAGATACATGTAAATGGTTAAATAGATAATAAGAAGTACGATACGTAGGATAAGGGTAAGTGGAAGGAGGGGGTGGTTGAGGGGGAATTTAGGAAATTCTAAATTCCTCCGTTATTATACTGCTGGATTGAAAACTCTACACTAATCTTGTTGCAAATTAAATGTACTATAAATATTGTTATATACTTTTATTGTCTATCGTGAAAATTAACCGAGATATTTTTATTTTTTGGTTTTCAGCCTTCGCCAAACCGTCACTTCTACTCATGTTACATAAACAATACTCTGTTATATTGTAACCCGCTTTATTCGAAGCTTAATGCCAAATACTGTTTTCAAGAGATAAAAATTATTCTGATTCATTATAAATTACAGTATTTAATACAGTAAATAGTTTTCAATAAAATTAATATGTTATAAGCAGATATATTACTGTAATTGTTATTTTTTCTGCAGAAAAATATTTCTATCTACCTGTTAAGCTCTGAGAGGTTGGCTCACCTCTATGTTTACAATTCAGACGCTTTCTGTTCGGAGATTATTGAAATAGGCTGAAAGATTTCTAATTACCGTTTAAATTTATTCACTCAATATTTACGGTGGTGTTAGTACCAATAAGTAAATTTATGTATTGTAAAACGCCACGTTGGAAATCTGCTTACTTTATGCAGCCCCTGTGTGACGGGCTTTTTATTATCCCGCCGGCACCAAGGGCAGTGTTAGTCATGTCGTCCAGAATGGAGGTTTTCAGGTAGTAAATTATTTGAGGCTAATGTCGGTTGGGTAATATGTATATCGGCTATTTCTTTTGTTGCCATTGTGTTTTCATTTATAAATGATTGTTACACGACATTGTGTATTACTACATGTGTATTTCGGCGTTGTTGCCTTAGGATAATGAATAATGGAATTGGCATTAATGAATTTAAAGTGGTGAAGAAATTGATGTGTGAATGAATATATAGTTAGAGCTATTTTACGGATGAGTGTATAATCTCCGCGGGAAGAGGAAAACGTTGGCCGTAAATAAGAGAAATGAAACCAATCGTGATATTTTGCCGCACGTAACTTTTTTTGGGAACTGGGAACTGTGCACGTGACAATATTTTTCAATTTCCATAACTGCTTTCTTCCCTCTTGCTTTGGACACGCTAACCATCGGGCAGAATGAATTGAGGCTGCGTAATGTGACACAGAGTCTAGTTGAACATACTACATTCTACAATATAATAGTTCTATTATGATTTCGTATATTACATTGCATTTTACTTGATTGAAATTATATTTATAAGGATGAATTGAATACAAATGAAATTAGGAATGGCTTAAGAGAAAAGGCATTTCAAGATTTAGAAAATTGCAAATGTCAGAGGTTAGGTGTTTGTCATTTCAAGGATAACTCCTAAAGCAATCGATTTCTTTATTATAAAATTCTGTCACGTAGTGGCTGCGCAAACTACGCAGATTACCCATGCGAAGGTTTGCAATTGATAAATCTACATACTGGTAACATCACCGTGACTATTAAGCGAATAAATACAAACGGCTCTGAGAAATCTTTCGGTCAGATTACAAGTTAATTATCTCTATAACGGAAAGCGTCTGAATTGTAAACAAACAGATCTGCCAACCTCTCAGAACAGAACAGATAAATAGAAATATTCTTCACCGGAAATAAAAATCAATTACAGAAATATGTCTGAATATAACATATTAATTTTATTGAAGACTATATCTAGTACTGTAATTTATAATGAATCAGAATAATTTTTATCTTAATCACTCAAATTTTTAGTCCAAGAACTAAAGACGGGGGGGAGGGGGTTCACCAGAACATATTTGCAAGTATTTCGTATAGTAAAGGCGCCTTGAAAACAATATTTAGTACGAAAGCTTTGAATAAAGTGGTTTCTTATATAACAGAGTATTGTTCAAGTGACATGAGTATTAGTGGGGGATTGCTGAAGGCTGAAAACTGAAAATTTCAAATATCTCAGTTAAAATTCAAGATAGAGAATAAATGAGAGAATATATATATATATATATATATATATATATATATATATATATATATAAAACAATAATTATAGAAAATTTACTTTGCAATAAGATTGGTTATAAATCCGACGTATAGTAACGGAAATATTTTGAATTTCAAAAATCCCCCCCCCTACTACTAGTCCTATTTTAGCCATTAACGAACCTGATCTTTCTTTAAATATAACGATCAAATATTGAGTTTGGTAACGATCAATTAAAAATTGTGAATTGCGACACCAGCATTTACGGATAAATATGTATATATAATTTTGAACGGACCTCATTCTTGACATCTGATGGGTAGGACAATAGACATTACGATAATAAGATATTATAAGTTATGTTTACATAAGTTTACTCTTATCTGTGAAAAATAAATGGACACAGTTTAACAAAAACAAATGTAAATACTTTATTGAAAACACAAAAAAATAGTGGGTGGTCTCCCGATAATCGATATGTTCCTACTTTTATTGGTATCAGTAAGAATAAGGTGCAAATATACCTAATTCATGTTAAATTCAGTATTTGGGCGTACAAAGCTTCATCTGTCAATTCTGCTAGAGGCGAGACATGTTTGGAAATATAACAATGGCTCAAGAGGTTTCTGAGTCAACGACTGGAATTGATTTTATACCTATTCTGGGTGTGACTGTGACTCTATAGGAGTAGTTGGTTTGTCTAGTGATCTACTGTGGCTATTGGGGAAGGGGGGGGGCAAGTAAACAGGAGCTGGGTAGAATAGGCGCCGGCTCCTAACAAGCGGAACTAGGTGAATTGGCTCGCTGACAGATAGGAATCGGAAGGAGCATCTGACATCTCAGATCCTAGGTAATCGGATTAGCCCTTTTCGGCTCCGCTATTGTAACTTGCCTGGCGCCGCTCTTCATGTCTCCGCGATGACTGAAAAGGAAATAGTCATAAAGAGCCTTTGTTAGAACTAGCTGGGATCTACACGAAACACAACCTCCGCACCTTCCGAAGGCTATCTGTTATCCCAGACACCAGATATAGGCCCTGAAACCTTCACTCACTCCTAAACCCGACAGCCGCATTGCTCTCTAGGTCAATCTAGTCTACTTTTAGCAGATTTCCCAAGGGAAATCAGCTATTGAGGTAGTACTCATGACGCGATTTTCAAAAACTTTCTTCAAATGTCCATCGATCCTACCCAAGAGTTGACGAAAGTGAGGTCCGTTCAAAATTATATATATATATATATATATATATATATATATATATATATATATATATATATAAATGAATGTGTGTCTGTATGTCAGTGATATAATCGTAAACGGCTGAATCTTGAAACTTGGTATGTATATTACTACTAACCCAGCTTAGGTTTTAGGCTATATTAATATTCACTGAGACCAACAGGAGTGGGGGTTCTAAGGAAGGTCTGAAATTAAAAATAGCGATATTTCCTATTGGGTTTTTGGCAAATATCCACACAATAAAGGTTGTTTATTTTGTTATTTAGAGTAATTTCTGTCATACACTGTGGTCGTATACCAAAATATAAATGAGTCATAGGCTAAAACTATAGTGGGAGTCAACAATTTCATATGGCACAAAGGATTCTACCAAACTTAACGAAACTCCGTATGTGATTTGGTGTTGGCACCTCCCTGATTACAAACTATATTAAAATTTCGAGGTACGAGCAGGAAAGGGAGTTATAAGGTAGGTCTCAAATATAAAATCGCGATATTCCGTAACCTATTCATTTTTCGGCAAACGTGCATGTAACAAAAGTTGTTTGTTGTGTTATTAAAAGTAACTTTTGTTATATGCACTTTTGCCGTAAAATGAAGTATACAGGAAAAACTGTAGAAGAGGTCAACAGTACTTACACGAAAGACTAAATCGAAATCAACTAAACTCTGTATTTTTGACTATAAGCTATATTAACATTTTTAGGAATGAACAGGAGTGGGGGTTGTTAGGAAGGCGTGAAATGAAACATTGTCATATTTCGTTTCCTATTGTTTTTTCGGTGAACGTGCAAATGGCAAAATATGTTTAATTTGATATTTAGAGTAACTTTTGTTATATACATCTTTATCGTAATTTAGTATTTTAGTTAGTGGCAGCGCTCGCAGGGTACAGCTAATACATATATATATATATATATATATATATATATATATATATATATATATATATATATATATGTCTGTTATCGCTCTAGCGGTCGCAATTCTTGTTTGATCATTACCAATCTTGATAGTTAAACGTTTTATTATGAACTAAAGATCAAGTCTACATATATGTGTGTGTGTTTGTGTGAGAGAAAACGATTAAAAAATTGCGTCATGAGTACGACCTCAATAGCTGATTTCCCACAAGGAAATTCTTATAAATTTTGGTGAAGCGAATAGTTGGTGAATAATTAACAGGAATTATTTTACTTTTTGTGATTAGTCTAAGTATTTTGCAGGGTTTGAAGGGAACCTAAAGTATGTGTGCTAATGATAATGTGTTTGTTCTAAGTTGTGTGGCCATTCCTGAGGACCAATCGGATACCTTGGAGTTGGGCTCCTAGAATATTGTAACAAAAGGGCAGTCTCGACATGATTTAATTACCTTCAGTTAATGCAGTTGAACAGACTTCCTATTCACTAGACCGGCTTCGTCTATACATGTATTTATTTATTCATTTCCTCTTTGATGCAACCTTTCATAGAGGGAGATTCTTTGCTACAGCCCCGTACAGCTTAGTACATCACATGAATTTAATTCATATACAAATCGATATTAATACGAATTTATTTTAATTAATAACATTTTAAATTTTAAAAGAATAAAAAACAAGAAAACGTTAGAAGGTGTTATGAAATAAGTCATTTTTGAAATAAATATTGCAAATAATTAATGAAAATATAAAATTATTAATATTATTCATTAACTTACACTTATTATAAAATCTCTCTCTCTCTCTCTCTCTCTCTCTCTCTCTCTCTCTCTCTCTCTCTCTCTCTCTCTCTCTCTCTCTCTCTCTCTCTTCTCTCTCTCACTCTCTCTCTTCTCTCTCTCTCTCTCTCTCTCTCCTCCTCTCTCTCTCTCCCTTTCTCCTCTCTCTCTCTCTCTCTCTCTCTCTCTCTCTCTCTCTCTCTCTCTCTCTCTCTCTCTCTCTCTCTCTCTCTCTCTCTCTCTCTCTCTCTCTCTCTCTCTCTCTCTCTCTCTCTCTCTCTCTCTCTCTCTCTCTCTCTCTCTCTCTCTCTCTCTCTCTCTCTCTCTCTCTCTCTCTCTCTCTCTCTCTCTCTCCCTCTCTCTCTCTCTCTCTCTCTCTCTCTCTCTCTCTCTCCCCCTCTCTCTCTCTCTCTCTCTCTCTCTCTCTCTCTCTCTCTCTCTCTCTCTCTCTCTCTCTCTCTCTCTCTCTCTCTGTCTCTCCCCTCCTCCCTTTCGCACAGAAACAAAGTCAAAATATAAACACTATATATTGATTGTGAATATTAAAAAATTGAGATGCACGCTTGCGACCCTTTAAAAAACAGAATTTTTAGAAGTCTGTTGTCATTGGACCCCTCAGGCCATATTCCATTTGATGATGAAGAGAGAGAAACGGGACAAGAAGAAGAATAGTGAAATTCCTTGTAAATGTGTCCCTCAACAAGATTGGGTTTCTCTGGAGGGGGTGGGGCTAGGGATTGTGGGGATAGGAGGGGGGGGGGCGTATTAAGAAGAAGAGTATAGATTAGAAGGAAGGTAGAATACCTCCTTTAATCTGAGCCAAGTAAAACAAAGGAATTATCCAAGCATAGGAAGGCGATCGGATCCTTTCACAACACCAATCCTCTCCCCTTCATAATACAACCCTCTCTGCAATCCTCTCAGCTATCGTCAAAATCAATCAATGCCAAACAAACCCTCTAGCAAAGCGGACAAATTTCTGAATTAGATAATCTTATCACCAGTAGTTAACTTCGGCAAACAGGTGAAGAAAAAACGTGCGGCAGGTGCACTCTCAAAATTCACAGTTCTGAACGCGAAGTATCAACATGATGAGTCGTTGGAACCCCAACATTTTTTTGTATTTCAATGATTAAGATAAATTTGTTAGGGGTGGGCATTAAAGACAAACTTCCATTTCAACAAAAAAGAGGTTTTTTTTATTTAATTAAAACAGACGATAAATCATTTTCTGAGAAACTTTTAATAAATCTATACATCCCTGAAAATATCTTTGAAAATTATTAGACATTATATATTTTCCAGTAGGAGCAAAATGGAGGATTGATAAAACTTTTGAATTAATATTCCAGATTGTAAATCATTCTTGTCAATCCCTTTTACCAATCATTGACCAGGAACAAACTTAAGATCATAAAGAATAAGAATTTTTTTTTAATACTTATTCGTTTATTTGCAACAACATATTTAAATATTACAAGCAAATGAGATGATAATAAGAATGGCTTGATTATTGTCTTGAGGTGGGAAGTTGTCCATTGACAATAACCCATAATGGAGGGAACATTGGGTTGTATTATGGAGTTAAACTGTGCACTACACGAGATCTCTTGGCCACTTAGGCTTCAGACGTAGTCTTGGGTTTTCTGGAATATGGGTAGATGAGAGTGATTCGACTAAAGGATTAGGGTGTGCTGGAAGGAGAGAGTGGAATTTCTGATATCGGGATTTGGCGAGGGTATGGACAAAAGGAATGTTGAGGTCGTTATGGAGAGTTAAATTGGTTACGTAAAATGGGTAATCTGTAATTTTGCGGAGTATTCTGGATTGGAGGATTTGGATTTTGCAGGAATTTGAAGGTTTAGTGGAACCCCAAAGTTCATGTCCGTATGTCCATGTTGGTCTGAGTACTGTCGTATAAATCAATCGTTTGTTGTGTAGTAATAGTTTAGATCTGTTGTCTAGTAGTCTTAGTAGAAGTCTATACCGTCGATTCACTTCTTGTCGTTTTAATGTGATGTGGGGTTTCCAAGTTAGTCGCTTGTCTAATGTGAGTCCTAGATACCTAATTTGTGATTTTTGAGGAATTAGTGCGCTATTGAGAGTAACTGGAGGGCAAATGGAACGTCGGAGGGTAACTGTTACATGGCTTGATTTGCTGCTGTAGACCTTGATCGTCCATTGAGTCAGCCAGGATTCTAGGTGTTCTTGTAAAGATGCGGATGCCATATTTGGGTCTGAGTTGGAAGTCAAGATTACATACGTCATCTGCATACGTGAGAAGGGAAGTTTCGGGATGTGATGGGATGTCGGCAGTATAGGTAAGGAATAAGAAAGGACTTATTCTTCTTATAGGAAAGCCTGCTGGGGGAATAAGGATGAGATTCAGGAACCAAATGAAACTTGAAAATATCTGTCGGAATGATATGATTTAAGGATGAGGTAGAATAAGAATGAAAAATAAATATCAAAACTGTCCTGCAGTTATACAGAGGGCCTTCTAGTCTAAGGAGGTACGTTCTAATCGGTGAATCTGTGCAAAATTCATGGTTACAATGTTAAATCCTTATATCTACTTCTGAATTTTACATATTGTTACAAAAATAATAAATATTGTTTATTAGAGTGCTTTTGGATTGCAAAATTAAACACAGAAGCTTTAGAGTTTTTTTTCACTACACAATTCATTTGAAAATGCACAACGCACTTCGGAAATTATTCTCAACTATTACTCATAGTATGCACTGATAACTTCACTTCTTATTGCACACTACAATAACTTACGATCACTGAAGTTCATGAAAACACGGCACTACACTGATCTTCACACAGAATATGGCACTGCACTGTTCTAATACAAAAACGCCGCACTAAACTGTTCTTTACATAAACACGGCACTACACTGTTCTTCACATAAAACACTTTACAGCACTGCAACTAAAATGCACTCTCCACTAAAGCTGCACTGAACGCACTGATATTCACTTGAAGAGACCTGAAAACAAACTGATTCTTGGGACGAGCTGGGCCGCTTTTATAACCTAGCGGCTAACATCAAAGATAAAGACGAGAATAGGCTAGACGGTGTAGTCGAGATCCTTCAGGCGCCAATGGTCCATGAATGGAATTTTATCTACTTCGTACTTCCCAAATATGTGATTAAATCTTTTAAATTTGTCATGTACATACTTAGTTTTCGCTACACTATAAATAAATGAAAAACAGGCAGGCTCCTGACAAATGATGTCTTCCTTCGACAGAAATCATTTATAAAAACGGATCAGTTTATTTTAAGAAAAATAGTATGCAAATTAAAATTCTAGTCTGTCTGTCTGTCCGTATTTTACACTCTTATTTAAAGCAGCTCCAAGGACTGCTATGCATTTATGTATGCTTCAGGCGATTCAAATCAAAATATGTGACAATAGCTTTTTCAAATCAGCTGTGTGATTTAACTTAGAAATGAAAACAAATATTCGTGAACATCTGCGTTCTATTGAAATAATGTAAGTAACAAATAGAATTTAAAACTCTTTTTTCAGCACTAATGTTAGTGTTTCGCTCAAGGAATTACAAAAATGCCTGATTTTTTTTCAAAGGAGGAGTTTTAGCAGATTTCCCTTAAGGGATCGTCGTTAAGAGATTAAGGGGTCGTACTCAAGATGCGATTTTTGAAATTTTTCTTCAAATGTTCATCGATCCTACAAAGTAGATGAAGAATATGAAGTACGTTCAAAATTATATATATATTTGTTTGTTACCGCTTTATCGTTACCAACCTTGATGTATAATCTTTTTATTTTAAAAAGAAAGATCGAGTTCGTTAAGCCTGAAATCGGACCGGGGGGGGGGGGGATTTAGAGGGGGAGAATTTCAAATTTTTAATATCTCCGTTATTATGCGTGGGATCGAAAAATTGTATAGAACCAATCTTATTGTAAATGTACTGTTCTATAAATGTTGTAATGTATACTTTTTTCACCTTCTTTATTATTAACCGAAATAGTTGCATTTTTTAGTTTTCGGTCATTAGTAAACCCCCACTCTTAGTCATCTCATATTAACAATATGTTATTATGGTATGAAGCACTTTATTTTAAGCTAAAATACCAAATATTGTTCTCATTGAACTTTTTAGTTTTGAGATAAATGCAAATACGTAACGCACGTTTGAAATCTGCTTAGTTAACACAGCCCCTGCGGGAGGGACTTTTTGGTATATGTATAAAGGGAATGATTGTTACCGTATGTATGGAAATTAATATTACCATTATCAGAGGTAGGATTTTATTTCGAAGTCAAAACATAAATTTCCATATTTCTAGTAATTACGTATTAGTTTTATCAAAACAAAAAGTACAAAATAAATTATACTTGTGTATTTTGCAATATATAAATGTTATATCTTTATAACAAAAATCAAAACTACCTTTTGACTACTTTCGGCTTCACTGTTATTGCAAAAGAAAGTCAGAATAAATTCCCTCCATTTTATTCAATACTACTAAATAAAGCAATTGTTATTTTTTATTGGTGAAAAATAACTTAGTTACAAGGTGAAAGCCCTATTGAATACTCATGTTCATTTCTTAGTGATTTCTATTTTTAGTAACTTTGTATTTGTGAAATGGAACACTTTACAATATTGTTATTCACTTCGTAACTTATTTCTCAATAAAAGATGTTCATAAAACAAATATTAAAAAAAAATTATTTAAACAATAGGCAACACACTATTCTGAACACGTGTTTCTCAATATTATTTAAGTCACCACTTCTACCTTGAGGAGTATAACGCGAGTTGGAACAGAAAGGAAAATTTGGTGTGTAATGGACATGAGGTCAACGACATGTGTTATTAGTATATAAATAAATCCATAGTATTTCCCTGTATTTCTAATTAAATGTACAGGTGATTAACCCGGAAAAGTTAGTCCTAAAAGGGATATAAGCTTTCAGAAACTCCCATATCCATCCACGGTCCTGATATTTCTTTCTCTCAATAGCTTCACTCTCACGCTCAAAGTAAAAGGCAAATCTTCAAAAATAAAGTAATACTATAATTTCGACATATTATTTCCCGTCTAGTTTAATGTCCAATTATCGTCTCAATGATGATCACATCAAGCAGAAATAATAAAAACTTGAAATAGGCACTTCCTAACTTGATAACTAAATCAAACGTCCAACACGCAGGGGTAGCGTAAACAGATCAGATTTCCCTCATGCTAACCAAAAATACACTCCCCATCATGTACATGTATGTTTATGCTTCTATTTTTATGCGATACGATCTTTTTAATTATAAATTTGAACTCAGTTCAATTTCAATTTAAGTCATTTCCGGTAAGAGCGAATAAGGATTGAATGGGGGATGGCTGAGGCTTTATTATCGGTTGTTGGTGGTTGTTTGGAGTTGTGCTTTTGATTTACAGCTGGTAGAGGGTTGGAACTTGAACAGGGCAAGTTGCCCCGATCAGTTTGTCTGATTCTATTAAAGAGGGATGATTCTCACAGAAGCTGCTGCTCTGAATCCAAACTCTCCTTTGGGTGCCCAGCAAATGGATCTACCTTTATCCCACCC